>WAAB01022723.1:0-27857 GCA_013389865.1 Piaya cayana
TCTAAGATTCTGTGATTCTAAGTTTATTTATATAGTCTTTACAAAACTGAATAAAGCATTCGCTTTGGCTTTGATCCAAAAGCAGTTAAAATCCCTCATAGTATTTCCACTGATTTTATTGAGCTTGGACCCTTGCTCCAAAAGCAGAGTGAAACTGAAGTTTTTAAATTACAATGCCAAACAAAAGGGAAGGCTTCTCTTTCCCAAGAGATTACCTTATTGTGATGTGCCATAGAACACAATTGCTAAGTGGCAAATGAGTGAACCACAACTGGTAGGAGAGAGATCAAACTCATTGCTTAAAAACCTCCTTCTGGCAACCTGCAGCATAGCTCCCAAAAATGGATTCCTGTGAGAAACATCATTCATCTGCTTCTGCTGGATGGTGGCAGGAAGCCAGAAAGTGCCAAAAGAACAGACGAGGTATCAGTAATTAAATTTTTTTTAATCTATACATATACACAGAGAGACAAGGCACGCACTCTTTTTCATTTGGATTAAATGCCCAGGGAGGTGGTTGATTCACCTGCCCTGGAGGTGTTTAAGGCATGAGTAGATGAGGTCCTGAGGGCCATGGTTTAGTGTTTGATAGGAATGGTTGGACTCGATGATCCAATGGGTCTTTTCCAACCTGGTGATTCTATGATTCTATGATTCTGTGATAAATAATACACTTTATGGAGAGTGATTCCAGCAGAGGAACTAAATGTATAAAGAACTAAAATCCACTATAGTCAAATTTTTGTTGAAAATTAATATTGCTATAACATTTTAATGTTATAAACTTACATGCTAAATACAGCAAAGGAAGTACTCTCTTTACTACCACTCCACCCCAAATTATAAAACTGTGACAATCATATACCTACCTTATTCTTACTACATCTGTATTCGCTAGCAAAATTTGGAACAGTTGGAGGAAGAGGAGCAATACTGTGATTGTCAAATGCACAGAGCAAATTCTGCAGTTATCATGAGAGGAGAGTTGAGATACTTTGCTTCACTACGTTTTCTAGTATGGCTGGGAACTCCTACAGGCAATTTTTCTGGGCAATGTCCTTCAGAGTTCTGTGTCTGAAGAAGGGCTTTTGTGTCCAAATGTTGTTCTTCTGCCCCAACTGTATTAATTCATGTAATAACAGATGCCATCCTTCCTAGTTAACCAATAATTTTCCATTATCCTCAGTCTGCCATCCTTAAAGCAAAGCTATTGCTGTAC
This sequence comes from Piaya cayana, assembly GCA_013389865.1. Taxonomy (NCBI): domain Eukaryota; kingdom Metazoa; phylum Chordata; class Aves; order Cuculiformes; family Coccyzidae; genus Piaya; species Piaya cayana. The sequence goes on from WAAB01022723.1 coordinate 1,220, forward strand.
AATACCAAATCTATTTTGAGACATTTATGGCTGTTTTACAGTAATGCACCTGACATCAAACTAATCCAGATGACCATACAAGCTCAGCATGCTCTCTCTGAGTTCTGATACTTCACTCAAGTCTGAGAGCTGTTCAAGATGGAAACAGAATTAGCCTATTTGTAATCTGCCCCACTGACAGGCAGCACAGTGTGAAGGGATGGTTAAGGTCTCAAAGGAGAATGACTGAAATGATGTCCCACAGAAGTGGCATTTAGTAGCACAAAGCTACCATTTCTTCTGAGTGTGGTATTAACTTCAGGATGGAGTGGAGTTTTTTAACAAGTCAGGTACTTTTTTTCAGTTTGAGAATAGGAAATGTCATTGCAGTGGCTTAAATGAGATTTTAAAAATATATTTAATATATTTTGTTTCTAATGGGACATGAGGTCTATAATTTTATATATATTTTTTAGTATTCGCAAAGCTTCCATCCCTCTCATGCCCTTTCTTTTCCAAAGCAAGTTCAGTAAGTTTGAGAGACTAGGTTAGCCTCAACAGTGATTTTGCTATTGCCAAAAGGAATACCTTAGAATTCAAGGACAAATAAGATATGTAGAAAAAACTGCATGAAAAGAAACACTTAGCTACACATCTACCCACTATATGCTTAGAATTAATGTTTTGCTGGATATAAAAGATTAAATAAGCCCAGGGATGGCCCAGCAGTTTTCAAGGAAAATGCAAAGAACTAATGAAAAATTCTAAAACTTTAGTTATCTCTCTATCTGAAAGCTGATTTTCCTCTAAGCTACCTGATGGACTAACTTGAGTGAAGGCTTTCAAGTTATGCTGGGTATGACTGGTGCAAATTACAGCAGCATGAGATCCACAGTGATTTGATGGCAGAGACAAATCTTATCTGGAGATTCCTGATTCTGTAGAGGATGAATACTTAACTGCAACTTTTGCTTGGATAGGAGGATAGAATTGTTGAAATACTGCATGCAGCACCACCAGTGTGATTGAGTTGCTTCCTTCTTGCCTAGACCGAAGACTACTATGTAATATCAAAACAAGGTGGCTTCCTGAATAGAATACTTCTCCTCTTAATGGAGGTGCTGGCTGGACTGACAGTACCCTGAAGTGTGTCTCAGAATACTTGAAGCTCTTCTAGAACATTAAAGTAACATTCCTTCCTGGTACTTGTGTAACCATCCCTTCTGTGGAGGGTGGCACATCTCCTTTTTGCCATGTACTGTGAACTCCAAGCTGTTTTGCTTTCAGTTTCCTGAGAGTGTTTCCACTTAGATGTTCAGTTTCTGTGTAACCATTCACAGCTGTCATCACACATCTAAGCTTTCTGGGCTGGGCTCAACTTCTGCATGGGTGCAGTATGCTTTGCTGAGTGTTTGCAGCAAGCAGATCAGCTTGAGATGCTTAAGATCCTCTGGCTAAAGATGGCTGTGCTGTACTGTATGGCTTGTCTAAGGAATAATCTAAACACTGGATATATTCTTGTTATGCCAACTAAATTTCTTGATGCTTAAGGACAGCTCATTCTCATCCGCCTTCCACAGCAGTTTGTGACAAGTCACTGACTCCACATGTCAGGTTTAGTGCTAGATTCATGTGCTTTAAAGAAAGAAACATATTGAGGTTATTTGTTGGGACCAAAGAACTTGATATTCTGTAAATCAACCATTTTTATTTTGACAGGCTTTAGTGGTGTGCCAGGAAAGGAATTTCAACAGCCTGAAGGCTCTTGAACAAAGTCTGTTTACATGCTAACCTTTGAATTTCTCAGGTTCATATGTGTGATAACTTGTTTGAATAAAGATTTGGATATAAAAACTGAATTAAACCTTTACGATGACCTTTGAAATAATTTGAGCACATTCTGATCTTGGCTTGCAATTTAAAACCTATGCAGTTACTGATCCATGATATGGGTGATGGAACTTTATCTGAAATTGTTTAAATATTTGTGCTGAGCAGTAAGTGTGAAGAGGCTGTTTTCTTGTTAGTATTTGGATGCTACTTCTGGAGGTTTTTTCCAGCTAACTTATAAGCATAAAAAGCCATGGATATGTTCATTCCTTTATTTTAGATTTGTCTCAATTTAGTTTCCATATTTGATTGTATCCCTAATTGTTCTCCATCCAAGTGAGATGAGTTCTAGATATCAGAAGTTTGCTATTAATTTTTAAAAAATAATTAATCTCCTGGATATTTTTCGTTCCACATAGTTTTTACAAAACTAAACTAATTCTACTATATGATATGTCATACTTTTTGTATTCACATCGTGTTTGTCCCCACTGATATTGAAGGCTACTTGATGTTGTCTTGTTAAACCATATTAATTAAAGCATTGATCTCTATGTGATGTTATAGAAGTGGCTATTTAAGATAAGTGGTGTGAATACCCTTTACAGTGGAAACCTATGTGATCGCTTTAGCTGCACGTTTTTTAAACCAGATTTTAATCAGGTTGGCCTCTTAATATTTCTGTTTTGTGGTGTGTTGTTTGTTTTTTAACTTAAAAACCTTCCCAGAAGTCATTTAAAAAATATTCTGAGTTAGGATAGTGTGCAGTCAGCCCCAAATAACAGATCATATGGAAATATATTAATTACTTATGTACTACTTAAGATCTGTTTAGAAAATATAAATAAAAATTCTGATGTATACCAGCAAATCTGAACCAAAATAACCTGTAGGCCAAAAAAAATGTGTGTTGTGATTTAATTTCATTTCTGCAAAGAGTTTTCCAAATGTAATGGCTTTACTCTGAGGTCTGAGTAAGAAGTCTGCATGATTTGTTGTGTAGTGGGAAAACCACATTGTGATAAGGCAGTATGGACACTGTAGTGTATAAGTTGAAGAACAGAATTCATCAAAAGTGAATGGATATACCTTCAGTGCTAGGGAGAATAAAAAAAGCCCGCCTCCCATTTTTTATGGAAAATGAAATCTTTCTGTCAGCATTCTTGAAGTGTGACAGGGAGGAACCCCTTCAGCATCTTGCAGGGGCTCTGGGAGTTCTCTGTTGTTCCTGTGTCATATCTGAGTGTTTCTATTCATGGACTTGATTGAAATCAGACCTATAAACTGAATCTTAACTCTGTGAATGTTCTGGAACATTGCTGAACAACTGAACTGATTTTACCCCACAACAGAAAACATGTACTTTGCAGCCACAGCTCTAGCTAAAAGATTCCTATTGATAATGTTAGAATTCTGGATTGATAAAGCTAAAAATCCCAGATAGGTCAGTGCTAGCACTTGTGGTTCTTTGTGCTTTCAGATCAAAATGATGCTTTGTGTTGTATCAAAAGACATCCCCAACTTAGAATCATAGAATCACCAGGTTGGAAGAGACCCATCGGATCATTGAGTCCAACCATTCCCACCAATCTCTAAACCATGCCCCTCAGTACCTCATCCACCCGCACCTTAAACACCTCCAGGGTAGGTGAATCAACCACCTCCCTGGGCAGACCATTCCATTGCTTAATGACCCTTTCAGTGAAGTACTTTTTCTTGTCCCAAAACATCTACATATGTCCACATGTGGGCGTTCACACACTCTTCGTGTCAAACATGGCAAACCAGCATTGGATAGATTCGCATTTTAGGCAGCAGAATTTCCTGATGAAAAATATTTGGTAAATACTTACCCAGGAATTTATTAAATCCATGTTGAAAGTGTATGCCTACAGCACAGATTGATTGCAGCTGTACAGCATGAGTTATTCTATTTTTTTTTTTAAAAAAAAAGGGAGAAAAAAAAGGTTTCTTATAATAAAAGAGTTCAGATGCTGGCTTCATATATTCTGGGGAAAGAAAATCCATGTAAATCCAATACTTTTCGTTGAGTCCACTTAGTGAAATTATATCTACTGTTTTGATCCAATGCAATTCATAATGTAGTAACATCTTTTGACTTGAGAGGCTCCATACCCTTTTGAGACCAGTAAATCTTTAAGGCTGCTGCATTAGGTTGGTTTTAGTGGTTTTGGCAGTAGGGTAACTCATGTCTATTAATGATTTCTGTGTGTTTTTCTAGTGCATTCTGATGAATTCTGCTCATTCAGTGAGCTTTTAATAAAGGAAAGTAATACCTTTTTTGTTTTCAGAAATCCTGAAGCATATTCACTTTTAACATTTTAGGGCCCAGTGAAAGAGAGAATGAGAGTCAAACAGCAAGATAATTATTGGAATACTATTCAGTTACAGAGCTTTAAATAGGGACATGAAAAGTGTATGTGTTAAGGCTTTGGTTTAAATCCATCAGCGGAGACCTTGTATTAGAGCTGTCTTTCTGCAAACAGAAAGTGCTCTTGAAGGCAAAGATAAGAACACACAGATAAGACCTCAGGAACAGGATTTTAGCAAAGTATTTATTCTTACTATTGTCTACTCAGTTCCCAGTTTTCTGTTAAAATGTATTCTCCTCTTAACTAGATGAAGTTCCTGGTTGGCAGTGTGTCAGATTTCACACCCGTTTTTCATCTTAAAATAAAGGTGACCTAAGATCACCTAAGATCACCTGATGGAATGGTCAGAAAGAAATATACTGGGAAGTACTGAGGGGAATGAGTTTTTTTAATGTGTTACCTCTTCCAGGTTTTTCATGAGCCACATTGGTAGCATGCATCTTTGGTTTCAGTCTTGCAGGTCAAATTCCGTGGTAGTGAAAAAAAACAGCTTTAGAGCAGCAGAGTTTTTGGCTGCCTGTTTTCAAAGCCAGGAGTGCATTAGAATGACACAGAGGACCTCAGATTTATTACATTTGCAAGAGTTCATTCATAGCAACATACTGGATTAGTGGCTTCTGGAACAGAAGAAGGTATGCCTGACACTTTGAGCCTGCAAGAAAAAAAAAGGAGGAAATCCAAAATCTCACTAGTGTGATGCTTTGTATAAAATAAATGAAATTTTATTTGTGAAGGCAAATGGCACTGGGTGAGATCTTTTAAAAGCAGGAAAAAGTTGTTGAGAAAAGAAGGGCTTGGACTCTGTGGCAGCTGAGGGTGCTACAGTTTTTGGAAGGTAGGAAAGACATACATATAGCAGATGTACAGGATTGCGGAGGAAAAAAAAATAAAAAAGAAAAGCTGGAAAGATTCAATAGGTGTTAATGATGTCCCTGAGGAGGTAGTCGGCAGTAATCCCCTTCTCCTCATTCCAGCTCTTGAATAAGAAGTTTCTGAGCTTCCTGGCAAGGAGGCTGAGATTTTGGCAGGAGGATACTGACTTTGAAGCATGGAGTTTTGTTAAGAGTGTAAAGAATTTAGGCTCTTCTCTTTTGATTGGAGAAGCCTAAGCAGTACTTTCATCTCCACCTTGATTTCTAGTTCATATTCATCCTTAAAAGATGAGTTCTGTATGTATGGAGGAGTCATTATTGTCAGAAGTTTGTGACTAACAATGCAATGTGGTCCAGAGGTAACAGACAGGCTAATCTGTAAAGCCCAAGATTTTCTCAAAAATCAGCCCTGATTTCCTGAGCCAGGATTTTCTAATGAGTTTTTGTCACCAGAAAATTTCTGTTTGACTTTGATTTGCCTTCTAAAAATATCATAAGTCTTGTTTATTCTACTGTTCTTTGTGTAGTCACAACCCAATGTTTTTACAGTCTGGAGATATCAAATAACTGGTGCTTGTGCAAGGTTTTTTCTTACTGCAGCAAATGCTTAGAGAGCAGAGTGTCTTTGCGATTTGCGAAATTGGAATATTTCTCTGAATTTGCCTTTTCAAAGTGAATGATTGCTAGACTAGTGCAACTGCCTTTTTAGCAAAATGTTCCTGCAATACAAGGAGTAATCTGTTTTCCTGACTTGATAATCCGTGGGTTCAGTACAGACAGAGTCAACCTTCAGATACTTTATGAGAGTAGAAAAAGCAGCTTGCCCATTAGCGCTACAGAACAAGAATTGATGCAGTCAAAGTCTTTGGTAGTTTTATTTATAATTTTCTCTTTATCTTGAAACTTATAGCCCCCATTTCACAGCCTTTTTGTTATTTATTTATATTTTATTAAAAAAATAAACTTATTTGTCTTCTTTGACAAATATATACTGGAGATGTAGGGATAAGCAAACTTTGTTCACTGTCTTCCTATGTGAATATTCAGAAGTGCTACAATAACAAGTGTCAAGAAGCAGCATTTCTGGGACAACATCACAAGAGTGAACAAAGTTGCCATTTTATAGTCATCATTTGGCCATATTCTGTGGAAGTGATGATACCAGTCTTACCTTTCGCATTCCTTGCCCAGAGTTTGGACCTGCAATGACAGACTGTTCTCTTCCTGTGTGGCTATAACATGTTGGCTGCCATCCAGCCCTTAGGATCATCATTGACATACATTCTGGGTCTTGCTTTCTTAGCTTTCTTTTTAATGGGGCTGAGTGCTTGCTATGCAGAATAAGGAAATGAACTGCTTTTATTGATCTGATCTCATGACTGTAAAACAAGGGGCAATTCATATTGGAAAGGGATGATTTTTAAAATTCTTTTGTATAAAACACCATTATCTTGTGGTAATAAATGCTACAAGGTATTAGTAAGGCTAAATGCTTGTATTGATTCAGACAGAGGTTATGTGTGTTCTGTGTATCTTGCCAGGCCTAATTTTTAATAGACAATAGGTTTTTAGAGAGCATTTATTTTTCAATGTAATTTTTCTTTTTTTCTGTAAAGAAACTTGGACACATGCAGTGGTTCTAAATGGACCAGCAGTCCACTGCAGTGTGACCATTTTCCTTCTGTTTTAATAGACGATAGAAATTGAACTGTTCCTAACTTTTCACATTATTTACTTTATGCAGTGAAACTTAAAAGTAATGAGGCATTCAGATGATTTTTGCTAAAATTAAGACTTCAGCACTGTGCTGCTTGGTTTAATGCAGAGCATTAAAAGTAAAAGCTTAACATTTCAGGTGCACAAGTAGATGCTAAAGCAGTGTATTTGCCCACCTAGCAAGTGTGTCTGGCTTGCTTAAGGGCAAGGAGAGACCACCCTCAGAGTTGTGAAGGAGTGAGTTCTTCTCATCATTAAGAGATCAGAGGACAGGTAATTTAATTGTTTATCACATGGACATGGTACTCTGAAATAAGTATGATATAAACCATCCCCTAGTGATGCAAGTAATTGCAATCAAGCTTAGCATTACTAATCTTGGTGAATTCAGTGGCACATACTCTTTGAGTATGTTTGGGGCATTTGGAACTTTTGATAGCTGTTAGAATATTAAACATTGCTAGGGAAGCCTGACCATGTAATTTATCTTCAGAAAGTCTGAAATTGGAGTAGCTGCTCTTATATTTTCCCGTAATTAACACTTACTGTTAAGATGACCCTTTGATGTTGTTAACTGTGACCAAGTAATATTTTTTTTAATTTTAATATAATATATTTGGAAGAAAGGTAGCTTTTCTTTTGTTCCTATTCAGCTGGAGTTTGTTCTACTGATGAATGATATATGATTATGCATGTGTTTTGATAAATTTCTCAAAGCAATCTAGTTTCTTTCATCTCAGATGTGACTGGAAACAAAAGCGTAAACCAAATCTTAGGTGTTTAATTTATTATAAAAGCTTCCCTATTTTGCACAATCAGCTTTAATTAATGAGGTATAATGCAGGTCTCTGAGAATTTGCAATGGTCTTAATGTATTGATGTCATGTTGTAAAAGAGAACAGGAGGTGGCTAGCATTGCAGTTGTAGGGAGCAAAGCTAGCACTGCCCTGGCATAGGAAGCAAGTTATAGCAAGTTATTCTGTGTGCTTTCATGAAATAATCCCAGGGTGGTTTTGTGATTGTTGAATAGCTATAATTAATAAAGTCTTCAAAATGATTTTACAGGATTTAGTCTTTCATGTGCAGAAAGACTAAAAATTTAGAAATGTCTGATTTTCTCCTGTTACAGTATATTACATCCTGGTGTTGTCTGCTCTTGCAGTGTATGATTATGCACACACTGTACGTAGATTTGTTGACCTCTGCTGAGCTTCTTATAAAGAATGGGAATGAATCCGGTTTGTATTTACAAAGGCAATAAAAAGAATGAAATAGCACACATGTTAAAGAAATTATGGTGAAATATGGGTAGAATGGCCAACACCTAGTTATTTTATAATCTGAGTAACACAGAGTTCTTGGAAATAATCAGGAGTTGGCTAGTGACTAAAAGTCACATCTCTTTTAAGATAAATAACTTTTCTTAGGAAATATTGGTGTTCAGCTAATAGCATAAACATTCATAGAGCACTACACTTCATGGTACTTACAGATATTCACATGTATTTCCCACTTTGTGACACAGATACTCTGTTTTAAATTTAGGAGCTATGGATCTGTTTTATTTAGCAGGTTTATTTATAGGTTGCAGAAATCTGAGCAAGTTCAGCTTAAGATAAGATTGAGGATGAGTAATTTGGAGCCAGTATTTATTAAAACAAGTCATAGAATCATAGAACAACCAAGTTGGAAGAGACCCACCGGATCATCTAGTCCAACCGTTCCTATCAAACACCAAACCATGCCCCTCAGCACCTTGTCCACCTGTGCCTTAAACACTTCCAGGGAGGGTGNGTGCATTTAAAATAAATGCATACCTGTATTAAATGTTTTTTTGAGGTGATACAAGTACTGACCTAAACCACAGAAAAAATAAATTAATTCTTTTTCCTTGAAGACATGGTACAGTGCTTGGCTCATTAGTAGTGACATATTTGTATTTTTTTAATGGTTTTGCTTATTTATATTTCTGGCTGTTTAGCTGACTGATGTAGAAGGATAAATGTACACAGAAAGTGTGCATATCAGCTGGATAAATCAATGATTTAATGTGCTGAGCAAGGTGAGATATTCAGTGTCATGAGAACTTCTCTAGAACATAAAAGTGAAACTGGTTTTCACATTCAAATACAGACCATATAAACAGCAATCTAAGTGTGCTAGCATGTTAAGATAATTTGGCAGACTTTGTGAAATGGTGGTGATTGTGTGCATTTCCCATTGGGAAAATGTCTACAGCTCAGCAATCATTACTGTGGTAGAACTTCATTATAACTCTTAAAAACATCCCCAAGCCAACCAAACAACAAACCAATAAGCCACTTTAAACCAAGAGGTTCTACTGACTTACCCGCTGCTCAGTGCTCTGTATCTGCCACGATGATGATGGTGATTATGATTGAACATGATGTGTTGAGCCAGGGTCTTGCAGTCTCTTCCACTGCAAAGGACAGAAGGGAGAATTTTTTTGGCAGTTCCAGTGAAAATGAGCGTGAAGAGATATACAGTAGGTAAAGCAATAGCAAAGTGCCATTCCACTCATGAGTAGCTGTAGCTAATGTGCAGCAGAATTTATTGTGTTTATGCCAAGCATGCAGGTTCAGGTCCACAGGAGAGGGGAAGGAATCTAGGTACGATCACACTGAATGCTAGTGGTGTCTGCATTGTCATTTCTTCTGTGATTTCTGAATGATAACCACAGTCAGGGCTGCAAAAGTGGGGTATGGCAAATGGCAACAAGACCAGTTAGTACCTAATGCTAGGGGGGTGAGGACATGCAGGAAAAGAAATCATTACAGTAATAGGGATGTGTACCTCTGTGGTTTGAACCACTTATTCCTAGTCCTTCTTCAGTATGGTCTAAAATCTACTACTCCCTATTACTCTGTTCCGAAACAGCACATGAAGGAATTCTTCTACAGGTAATAAAGACCTGCACACAGCAGGTGCATAATGAATTAAATTATCTTACATCAAAAAATGTGGCTGTGACTTAAACTCTAAAATGAATATGCAAAACTGACTTTAAGGAACCTGGGCTGTTGAGGCTGTAGTAATAACACTTGACTTGCCATATGTTTTTCAAAGGATTTCATTCATGATAGAGAAAGTTTCCAGCTAGAGATCATGGGTTTATAAGCCCAGGATGCATTTCCCTTATGGAAATGAGGCATGGATGCAAATATGAAACAAGAAGTAAAAACAGGGGCAGCTGTATATCTGCATCGGTGTAGGGAGATGGGAACTGATCCATGGGAAGCTTAAACTGGAGACTGTCTGCAGCTGTACAGTGATTCAGCAACAAACTTTGTCCTTTGTCCCTCATCTCTGCTGGTCATTGTCACACCTCTCATCTCTAGTTGATACAGCAGTCCCATTGTCCCTCCCGTCCATCCTATGCCTCTCCTTCCTTGCTTCCCACCCCCCCCCCCCGCTAAATTTTTAAAGAAATACCTTCATAGGAAGTAATTGAGGAACTAGGAGAGTAGGCATTCTCAATGAGACCAAAGAATTGCTTCAGGCAAGAAGCTATGGCAGGTACTTTTCTATTTCTTACAGTTTTTTTCTTAAAAATATTAGATGCCGTGGTCAAAATCATCTTTGTTGAATACTAGAAGGCTTGGCAATGACTATGAATTACAACTATGATTAAAATAGATAATGTCAAAATCGATTCCTACTTTTGTAATGCAAGGGTTGCTTTAGAGGAAGCATGTCTATAGTAAGCCTTCAATTTAATCTCTAGTTAATCTTTGAAGAACTGCTTTATGTAAAGCAATGTGTTGGGTAAGGTATCAAAACAATCCAATGTGGCATCAATTTGTACTTGTATTGAATTGTGTGCAGCAGTTTTGTGTAAAAATTGTATATCATGAATGATATACATGATGTCACACATGTAGAAATGGCATGAGCTAATGTTAGTGGTAGAATATTCCAAACACTGTTCAATGCCAACATAATCCAGCATGTATTTAAATTGAAGTGTGAGTATTTCCGTTGGTTTCCAAGAGATTATTTGCATTTGTATTAAGTACAAGCTTAAGGAATTTAATGCAAGTTAAAGCCAAAATTAAGATAAATCAGTCTGTCCTGATACAGTTCATTACTCTATGAACTTGGTCTCTTTTTCCTTTAAATTTTCATTGCAAGTTGTGCACGCAGTGTATTTGTGAGGGACCTCAGAAGCATTCCCTCAGATGACTGAGATAAAATGGCTGCTGTAGCTGGAGTTCTGCACATTTTAGCATGCTGTGTGCTAACTGTTGTGTACAGACAAAGCCTTAAACTGATAAGTTGGAAAAGTTTAAACTTAGTTCTCCAATTAGTTTTTCTAATATTTAGTTGAGTTTCTGACTTGACCTACATGAATTTTTCTAAGAGGGTTTATATGCATAAAATGTTCATCTCTAATAAAAGATGAGACAGAAACCTCATTATCATTATTGCTATGATCACAAGGCGGATTTTCATTTAAAGCTGATATCCAACACAGTGTGTGCTCCATTTGGTGCCAGCATTCTTTTCTGAAACATTCAACATGATCAAGAAAGGCAGGATGCACCAGGGAGGCAGGTAGGATTTGCAGTCTCTGGTCTTCAGGAATTTCTTAAATCAATACAATGTATTTTCATGTCAATCGTGACAGTTTAGTCTGAAAATATGTTCAATGGTCTTTCCCATAGTGTTTAGAAAATACAATGTTTTCCAGGTAAGAGTGAAGTAATTATTTTTAAAGGCACAAGATTTGATGCTACTCTAATGCCTATAATTTTATCCCAGTTACAGCTTATTCTTATGAAATATACAAACTTTTGTGTGTGGATGTGTATGAAATACTTGCTTTTTAATGCCTTTAGAAGCAGGTCATCACTTCTAAATACTATCGGCCTTCACTATTTCCACTGGTAAATGGATAACATTATAACCTAGATGGAACAGATTATTTAAAGCATATGTAGTTTAGGTTTTGAGAACATCCACTGAGGATCTAATGGAGAGAAGAAAAGTCAGTGACACCATTGCCTGTGGTTCAGAGATCTCTCAACTTGTACTGACCTGATAGAGTGAGTCTGGCAGCACGGTAACAAAATAAATGCAGCTGTATTGCTTCCAGACACGAACTGTCTCCTGCAGAGCAAACTTGGCTGTCATTGCAGTCCTGGGATGATGAAGCTGCGACCTTGAGAAGCCACCAAAGGATGATTGAAGGCAGAAGCTTAAAAGCTTAATGGAGGTAGCTCATCAACAGCAGCAGGATGAAATACAAATTAGTTCTTTATAATGGCTAATTGTGATTTACCAGATCATCAGTTTTCTAATTAGTTTTTCCAGAACTTCAAAATAATTTAAAGCAATAATTTAAAGTTATGTTAAGTATCAGTTGATTGATTGATTTCAGCATTTTAAGTCACTCGATGTTTATCAGTATTCTGTTTAGAGCAAGGCTTGCAGTCACTTGAACTCTAGCATTTGGTTTGCACAGTGTGATGGTTTGCATAAAGCACGTGACGTCCTCCTCCAAAGCCAGGAATGTGTGCATCCAGGCAGTGTGGAATGGAAACCTGCAGTTGGTTTGTGGTGGGAGTGTAGACCTATAGCTTCCAATATGTAATATCAACTGGAGTCATCAGCAAAACCATCACTACTTCTTTCAGGTAGAATATTTTTTAAGTCATGACTTTTCAATACCTTTTCTGGGACAAACCCCCAATTTTTTCCAACTCTATGGCCTCGGTAACAGAAATTTAGTTAGCTTTAGACCTTTGCTTTTTGTAGTGGGTTGTTTTTTTGCCAAGGAGTTGTTGTGTATGTATGAATTGAATTTATTACTGTCTTCCTTGTTACTCCCTAGTAAGAAAGCATACTCTGGTTTTGGCAATTGTTACTCCTGTTCTGTATTTCTTTCTTCCTCTCCATTTCTACTTCCATATCTCTCTGAATGTCCTTTGTTGTTTTTCCTATTATTTCTGTCCTTGTGACAATTCCAAATCTCACCCTATACAGCATTGGTCCATAGTCCTGTGTGTTAGAAAGGCAGGTGGGTACGTTAGTGATATTGATACTTTGTCAAATGCTTCAGCACTACTGCTGCAGCCTGTGGAAAGGCACATCATCTTCGAACCTTTATGTCAGATTGTGTGTAGATTTGGTAGCTCTGTGCTCTTTGCAGCATCTGCTAGATTGTCTTTCATGCCATGAAGGCTGGAAATGATGTAGAAATGGTCAGATACTGGAAAACTGGAACTATGCCACACAAACCATATTCATAGGAAGCATATTCAAATGGAAGTTAGAGTTTAGTAAACACAGATTTTGATGAATTGTCAAAGATCACACAGCTGAGATCATTGTGGAGTTATTGTCTTTAAACTATGCATGCCTCATTATTTACTTCTGTAAAAGATAATTATTTGGTGTGAAGCCCTTGATGACTTTCAACCTACTTGGCGTATCCTGTGAACTTGGTACATCCTTTAAGCACACCTGTCAGCAGAGCTTCATGTCCTGGAAACTTTACTAGCTAAAGAATGAACAGCATTTCATCACTCTAGTTTTCGGTTTGTTCTGAATAAATATTCAGTATCAGCAATACCACTAAATGATACTGCAAAATAATCTGTCTAGTATCATGTTGTCAAAGGTAATAATGTGAACAGTGTTGTAATGAGGAGTCTGAAATGAGCACTGTGTCACAATATGAAAAGATGCTGTTGCTTACAGTTATGAGATTAGTGCATGACACCTGTGTGTATCCCGCGAAGACGTTCTTTCAAGCAGGCCATCTGCTGTATTTCCTAAACTGTGGATTCTGGCAATGCCCTGACATTTTGGGAACCCCCCTCTTCCCCCAAACCAAAACACCCAGTGTAGTGAGTGAAACAGGATTGAATTCAATAGAGGGAGATAGTGGGAAAAGGGACTACCAGAATGGATGCTCCCACAAAATAGCTAGTAGTTCTGTGGGAACCTAATGGAGCTTCTGACCAAAAGCCAGACCCTCAGCTGGTACAAATCAGCCTTGCACCGTGGAAATCAATGCTGCTGTGCAGCTTTGCTATCGTGATGCATCTGGACCCAAGCTCTAAAGATACGTTTAAATTTTGTCTTGTTTAATTTAATTAAGAGAAGAGATGAGATTGATTCATAGAAAGGTGTTATCTTTGCCCAAGATGCAGCAGAATTACTTGTGCATTATTGGTGTAATCAGTTTAATTCAGAGAATGGATTTATTTAGGTTACATTTTAGAAACAGTAAACATGAAAAATACTTTTAAATTGAGCATATTTCCAGTACATTGTATGTAACTGTCTCATCTTTCAAAACCTCCCCTTTTTCAATCTAAGAACTACTAGTTCTCTATTTTTAAACCTTTTATTTACAGCCTGCCTTAAATGTATTCTAAACTGGGGTCTTTATTACTATTTATGTTGATCTTTCAATGTAAACCCTTAGGAAATCCAGGTTGTGTTTTTAACCCTCTTCCAAGGCTATCAACATATGGTTTTCTAGTCACTTGTAAACAAAACATTTTTATTAAGTAATGTATAACAAATGTTGTAGAACTCTCTTGGTCATTTGTTAAAGATTTGCTGTGCTTTATTTTACTTTGTGCTTATGCTGGGGCTGGGAAAAGTGATATAATGCTGAGAAATGTTGGAGGAGGAAACGAAAAGTCTATTGTTTTCTATGGGTCTCTTAGAAATGGGTCATGCTGAGTTCTAAGATGTGCTAGAAATGTCTTTGTGAAGCACTCATATGAGGGTGATTTTCTTTATACATATATATATATATATATATATATATAACAAACATGCCTTTCAGCATTTTTCTTTTCCTCATTGGAGTACATTATTTATAGTAGACATGGACAAACTATATTAACCCAGTAGTAAGACCGCACAGATAAAATACAAAGAGCAGTGGGTTCCCAGGAGACCATTAATTTGGCAGGACTCAATGTCATCTGTGCTGCGTGGTATTACCTTTTGTAGTATATCACAGAAAGAACTGGTCTGTCTCAACATTACACCTAATCTGAAGATGTCATCACAGAGACAACTGCATGAGGACTGCAGCAATGAACGGGATGGTTTTGCACAGTCCACCCTGATAATGGATACAGCTACCAGATGAAACAACTGGCTGGACCTGGATGTGCCTGAACAGGTGCATGTTTTTCATGGGGAAAATAAAGAGCAGGGTTAATGAAATGAGCCTGTTAGCTAGGCATGACCCCGAGCATGTATAAGGATGAAGCAAGGGTGAGGATTGGAGAACTTTCTCCCACCAGACTGAGCATAGGACTGATGGGACGCCACAGTGCTGTGGGGGTAGCCATCTTTGCCTCTCCCTCTTTCTTCCTTTCCTTCTCTTTCCTCTTTCAATGCATGCCTCAAACAAGGTCACATGCAACTGTTTATTTGGTTATGAGTCTTAATACTGTGTTGGAGTATTTCAGCTAAACATACTGGTATCTTTATGGCACACATCGCCTTTACATTCCTGTTGCATACCTGGAGCTGGATGGATCTACAGAGCCCTTGTCTCAGTGCTGTTGAATATGCTTCTCTGACATAAACTACTTAGGTACTTATTTTTTAAATTGATATAGGATTAATCCTTCAAGGCGCCACTGGGAGGTGACTGTGGGATACACTGTTGTAAAAGAAGGGAACTGTCCTCTCTAGTGTAAGTTATTTCTTATATGTAACTGTCCTAATAAAGCCAGCCCTCTGAAACTGTGTTTGCGTATGGTCCAGTCCAAGGGAGTGGTGGGAGCTCATGGCAGCTCAGATAGCTGGAAGGCAGTGCTTGCAGCAGCAGGGTATTTGCTATGGGCTAACTGAATGGCTGCCTCATCCAGTGCTGGGGAGTTCGGGATTGAACCATGTGCTGAAGAGATTTATACAGTCCTTGAGTTTAGGTATGCCTTTGTGTTTCTGGATCACAGCCTCAGGAATTTAGGATAGTTAACCCTACTTTAATGATGCTACCAAAAAAGATGCAGACAACCAAGCAGTTGTACTGAACCTGGCTCCTTTGTTAATTTACTGAGCGCAAGATTCTGTGAAAGGTAAAGGTGATATGAGATTAATTATTAAATATGAAGTTTCTTAAGAAGGTCTGGTTCTATTAGTCAACTTCAATCCCAGCTGAAAAGCATAGATTATTCTCTTTTCTTATTTTCTCTTGAAGACTTCTAATTCAATAGCATGATAGCACGTATTCAAAGGGTTTGGAGTCTCCTTTTGCTTGGCACTTGCCTACACAAAACATAGTCTTCAAGTTTGTTCTAATGCAACCAGTTTGATAGCAGTAAATCACCTTTGCTATCACATGCATTTGTACAACTTAAAGCAAGAGAAATGGGTGTTAGTTAATGGAAAAGTGGTGATGAGCCTCCTGGAAACAGGGAAAATGGAATGATAAGGTCAGGTGTAAATGTGCCATGACTCTCATTTCCACACTGATAATACAAGATTAAAAAACCCAAAACCATTAAATTCCTAGACTGAGAACACTAAAGTTGGAGGAGGGTTGGGTTTGATGCACTTCATTAAGTGAGGGGAAGAAAGTAAGTTGCGAGTGTATGTAGTGCAATTAAAATTTATCAGACTTAAGGTTTCTGCATCCCACTAGCCTGTGTTGCCAGCAAACTTCTGCTTACAAGTTGCATAAGCCATTTCAGTTACTATATCATTTGTGTTGGATGAGTGGATTTCTGTCACTAATGCTCTCTGTACTCCTTAGACTGGTTATCATACTGTAGTGGACACCAAGCGAGTAGATAAGTCAATAACATGGCATTATCTTTTCAAGTTCAGTCAGACTAACCTTAACTATTTCCATCTCCAGCTTTATTTTCTAAGAAGATAAACAAATTTTCTTCTCACCAGATGTGTCATGTATACCTTTTTGTGGATTTGTGACACACCTTCATCCAGCTTTTTAATGAAAAAGATAAAATACAGTGGGGACCTCATTGAAGGAATGTTGCTGGAGAGTCACCTAGAGTGTTTGCGACTTGTTTTAGATTGGTTTTTTCCTCCCGATACTAATAAGCAGATCAACTACAGATGGGAGGTCAGTCCAGTTATTCTACTTCAAGGGGTTTTGGGGCTTAAAGACCTCCTGGAATCAGAGAAAACATATGATCTGAAGACTTGCCCAGTTAATACCAATAGATGATGTGAGTATGCCTACTATATAGTTTTAGAATCTATTGGTTGTAGTTGATCCACTTTTCTCAGATACATTTTGTTGCAAAATTAGAACAAGCATAGTTTTCCATAGTTTTCTCTGTAACATGAGAATAATTTTTGGTTTCATAGTGAAGTTTACCTCTCTTCAGTAAAGGAGTAAGGGAGAAATGCTGTGCCAAAGAATTATTTTCTATGAAACACTTTGTTTAGTAGGTGCATTTTCCAGTTTCATAATAAAATTCTAAAACTTTGGAATTATGTTTCTTAAAGTAATTTAATATGTATGGATTGTAAAGGAAAAAAAAAACCAAGACAGTGCTGTACTGGAAATAAATGTGGTGTAAGAACACTACATAATACCAATTGGATTAGACCAGTTAATCCAATAGTGATTAGAAAAGATTATACATTTGTTTGGAACCTTTCATGGATTAACATGGCCAGTTGAGGTGGATCATATTAGACAGTTCTTCAAATTGGACCTTTAGTTACATAATGGATGGCTAATATTCACGTTAGTTAGAATATAGCTTTTTATTTACCATTTTGAAGTATAGCAAATAAACAGAAAACAATGAAAATTACAGGAAGTGAGCAATTTTTATCTATTAGTGAAGTTTTAATGTAATTTCATAAGAATTAAAGTACTTTTCTGGGAGATACCTCAGTATTATTTTCCTACTCTTTCTTTCAAGGGACCTTGGAAGTGCCCTCATTTTCTTTAGTGTAGTTCTTCAGTGTGAAAAACATGCCAGTTAATAAAACAGTAACATTTCAGTTTAAAGTGTGTGTAAATCTCAGGTCTTCATGGCATTTTTCTCTAATCATTTAGGTTGGAAGAGTTATTTGTTAAACAGTCAAAATATTTGATTTCTTCTCAAACTCAAAGTACTTCTTCAAAATATAAATCTGTATGATTAAAACAGACTTAGCAACTTAAAAAGAATGTTTTGTCTCTATTGCAAGCTGGTATCATAGACATGGGGAAAAGCCTTGAATATCCACAGGACCACCTGTAGAACTAAAATTGATGTCTTACTTGGGGTTAATGTTGTCACTTACTGTTAAGTGATCTTGTGACAAATGTTATTCCTTGTCAGGCTACTATGTTAGAGCAGTCAAGTTGGGTATCAGGCTGGCTTCTGCTTTTCTCAGGAGTTGCAGTTTGGTACCCTATTCTTCCCTTCCCTAGACCTCTTGTATTCCGTGTGGGCTCCTTCTGCCAGATCCTTGGCTTGGTAGAGCTGTGAGTTTCTCTGACTTCTCCCTCTTCTGCCCTACGCGTGGCATCCAGGCCTTTATCTTTGTTACTGGTTTTATCATTGCTCAAGACTTCGGGCATGGCATCCCAGGTAACAAAGTCACTTAGTGGCTAAAATTCCTGGAAATGCTCTTCATGTTATGTCAGAAGCTGGGAAAGTTAACCGACCAAGTTATTTGAAACGGGCTTCCTTATTTGCAATTCATCACCCTAAACTTGTAAAGATTTAGTAACTTGCTTTGATGTGTTGTCTGTTTGTAGTTTTGCAAAGATAATTTCTCTAATGGAATTTTCATCATAGCAGCCTATAAACAAGTCCTAAGTAAAAGGTCTGCATTTATTTGCCTATTCAGCAGCAAGTAACTGTTAGTACAACCAATAAGCATTGCATGTGTGCCAAATTTTTATTTTCATTACAGTGAACTGACATCCTAGGGGCAATTCCTTAAGTCACAACTTGGTTTTTACTCAATCTTTATTCACAAAAGCTTGACTAATTTCATTTGGGAGTGAATGACTAGCTATACATTAAGTAGAAACTTGCTGAGCACCACTGGGATAAACTGGTGGGATTAGTAGAGGCTTGTAAATGGCAGTTGTGTCTCATGAACTTGGTAATTTTTAAGTTTTTCTCACTTTCTGAGAATTCTCTAGTGCAGGTGTAGTTTTTTGAATAGTGATTTGAAGGCTTGTGGTAGTAGACTTGTTTAAGCTTCTGGACTCCTGAAATTGCTTAATCGATTCTCTACTCTTCTCCTTCAAGTTTACTGTGGATCTATACAAACTGTTGCTTTAGGCAGATCTGTCTGGAGAATTTTTTGGGCTGTCGTAAGAGGTAGGAATCACGTCACATTCTTGGAGCATGGTTTCTATGTGAGAGATTTACCTGCCTTCCATGTCTAAGTTTTTCTCCAAGAGGGTGGTGGGCAGGATGGGGACAGCAGTTTGACAGAGTGTGTTTGCTGCTGGTAGAACCTGGCTGCTCCATCATTAGGATGATCCAGAGATTTCAGCCCATTTCTAGTCAACACCTGTTAGCCAGAGGGCTTTGCTGGCTGCATCCTGGACCTCCTGCATTGTCTAGTATTTGCACATGCTCTATCCTTTCTCCAGGTGAACTTTCCTATTGATGTAGTCCCTGCCTTGGAACTTGTCCTGCCTGAGAATAGCCTGTTGTGTTAGGCTGATATAAGCCAGATTTCACTCAAGCAGGTATATATTTCATAAATTCAGGAGAGCTAGTGTGGAATTGCAACATTTAAGATTCTTTAATTCGTGATTTGAATAGTATGGCACAAAGGAAATCAACCACTTTCACTGAGGAATTTCAACTTGTATAAATGCATAAATATGTATGTATTTCTGGCATCTGTCAATGACTGGCTTGGTGACTTTAAGCCCATTGTTTAACTGTTTCTTAATTTTTATAGAGATACTTAGTAAGAATTTTTAAAATTATTCTTATTTGCAGATAAAATTTGTGAAATGTGATGGTTTTAGACGAGGTAAGATCAAACATCACCTAACCAGAGTACCATCCTGCCTGTAGCCTTGTAACTGTTAGGAGCAATGCTTGAAGAGGCTCAGAGCTTCTACCAGACAATGAGTAAGTTCCTTGGCATGGGCAGTCCAGCCACAGTCACCTTTGGCTGCACAGGGCTCACTGCACACAGACAGCTGTCCTTCCCTGGTAACACAGTGCAGCAGGCAAACACCAACCTTGTATCTGAAAAGTATTTGTGATATTTGGATGACAGGCTTAATGTAAAAGAAAAAGTCAACTCAGAAACAGGGCGGTGTGGGAGGAATGATAAATGGCATTAAGGGTTTTTTTGTGAAAATATTTCTTTCAATGAAATGTGGATGTGGTCTTTTCTTCTTGAGATGTTAATGAACATACATGTTTGCAAAGCCAAAGTAATGTCTGGATGCTTAGAAAATGTTTTGAGCTGTACTTTTCATTGAGGGTAAAGGCCATGTTACTAAGAGAAAGAAAAAAACAAAACCAAGCACCAACCACTCATTTTTCTGAAGAGAAAAATTAACTAGGATTATAAAAATGACTCTGTTTCACTTGAGGAGAGTGAGGGCAAGTAGCTGAAGCTGTTGCAGCTCCTAGTTCATCAGCTAAGGTAATGTACAAGATTTGCATAGTGACTCTTTCTTTGATTGCAATTTTTCATTCTTTTTCTTTCCTTCCTACTTGCATCTCAAGGTCTGGGGAGGAAATTAAATTCTGAAATTGAAGTAGTAACTCAAAACCACTGCATTTTTACAGGAGAGATTATATGGCTATAGGGAAAAGAACTCAAACTGAAACAATGCTGTTCCTAGTTTTTTCTGTGATAGCTGTGATAAATCTTTCATTTTTCAAGTTTGTTTTTTTTTTTACTTACTGTTATTCTTTTGCAGCATAGGTTAACTGTTAGCCTGTCAGGCATCTGGTGGAAGGGAAGTAATGATGCAGAAGAAATAAAGGAAAGCTTGGAGTACTGTTTCACATCTGTGCAATACCTGTTTCCAGTGAAATTACACCAGTTTTCCAAACATTTAAGGAGAAATCGACCTAAATTTTTATATCTTAAGTGTGTGCTGTAGGATTCCAAGTAGTGGAAATACAATCATGTTCAGTTGTCTGTGTGTGGATAGTCCCTGTGGGTTCAGTAAGTCTAGCTATGAATAAAGATTCCTTAATTTCTTAAGGAATTCTTAATGGCTTAATTGCTTAAATAAGGTTACTTTTATATATAACAGTTTGGGGCTGTATTATGTAGGTATTACTTTACAATAAGTGAACATCCTTAACTCCTCAGTTGTTGGTTAACTTTGTACATAAGA
This sequence comes from Piaya cayana, assembly GCA_013389865.1. Taxonomy (NCBI): domain Eukaryota; kingdom Metazoa; phylum Chordata; class Aves; order Cuculiformes; family Coccyzidae; genus Piaya; species Piaya cayana. The sequence goes on from WAAB01022723.1 coordinate 22,315, forward strand.
CCAACAGTCAACTTAGAGTAGAAGGGTATTGGCTACAGAGTAGAGGGAGACCTGACAGAAGGGGAAACAGGGTTGTGGTGGAAAGCCACTAGAAAAGATACAGAAAGAAGAGCTGCTCTTTTACTGTGTTATCTTGGATACTCTACTTTCCCCTGTCCTCTCTACATACTGAGGCTTAAAGGCCCTTGATTTTCTTGAAAACAATTGGGCAATGTTTAAGGTGGTGAAAGTACCATGCAATCTGTATATTGCTAGTATGATAAATGTGTAGGTTGATGGCTGAATAAACCCATAGTTGTGATATATATTACAGTGTAAGATTTTTTAATTGTAAAATTCCATTATTTAATTTTAATTAATTAATTAAGTAAGTATTAATAAGACAGCAGTCATTAAAAACTTTAACTGCAGAAGTTGAAGTTGTTTTTTTTCTAAGACTCCTAGGGAGTGCAGTTTCCAGTGACTTTTTAGATGTCTATTCCTGAATTTCTGAGGTGTTCTTGAGAAGTTTATCTGATGTGTTCAAGAGATCTTATGGAAAATGTGGCTATAGGTGTTAATATGTTGTGACTGTAGAGAATGCTGGTGTTCTGTGCTTATTGAGGCATTCCTAACCAGTACCTGTATTAGCTGTTAATCTGGGAAACCTCTGCCTCCTCTTGTTTTTTCTTTTATCCTACCAAGGGCTTCTACGGTGCTGTTTGGTTTAAGCCCAGGCCATGGAAGACATTCCATGTTCATTGCTAGGTCTTTCAGTAGGAGATTCTTCCTTTTCACAGTACAATGTGGCAAGTCTTTATTAGGCACTGAAGAACTTTGTAAAGCTTCTGTTTAGCAGGGAACTAAACTGCTGTTTACAGTAGAAATTAAGCTGTAGAAAAGAACATATTATTTTCAGAGGTAGCTAGAAGTGGAGAGTAGGAGAACAGACAGAATTTCATGAGTTTACATCTTTGTCTTTGATGTAATTGTGCTGCCCTTCCCTCCTATGTTATAATGTATATAGAGGACTGAAATTTGCAATACAAATCTTCTAATGTTTTTAGCAAGAACTGGTATTTTTGTCTTTCTCCAAGAGTTAATAGCAAAATGAACCCCAAAACCCCAAACCCTAAATACAAATAATCCCAATATAAAATTTTAGTATTTCCTTGAAGACCTTTATTTCAAATATTTTGCGTCAGTTAGTTATTTTATTTGCTGATCAGTATATTGCAAATTCATTTCAAAAACAAATGTACATTTAAAAGATAGCATGGTAAATTACCTTTATATTTAAAAGTTTCATACAATATTTTCAGTCCCTGTTTAGTGAATTTTAGCCTTTGCAGCTGTATAGCTTAGTTGAGTAAGAAGAATGAATTTAGCATTTAACTCTTTATTTTGTAACTTCTACATTATTCAGTAGCTAAACACAAAGGCACAACACAAATGACAAAGTTTAGGGATGAATGTTTCAAGGAAAAGTGAGAAAGTAATGGTGGTAAGATTTTTTTTCTGTTAGGAAAAGACTTGAGGTCATATGGTTGTAAGAAGAATGGCCTTGAGATGGAGATTAATAGATTTAAGAAAGCTGTTTCAAAATGTGGCTGAAACAGAGATGAGGGTCTCTGGTACAAGGAGATAGGGAGTTAGAGCAGGAGGGAGCACAATGAATGGTCTGGAGGAATAGAGGAGATTAGTTCCTAGAGGCTTAAAGAAGCAAATTCCTGGGGGATACTAATGATGTAAGAGGGAATATATACAGTTATTTACTTCTATCATTGGTCTGTGGATAACCTGTTTGTCATATACAGAACTCTAGGATCTTAATGGAAAAACTTGGTTAAAAATGCTAATAAACAGTGTTTCCAAAGATGCTGCAGTTTTCCGAGCTCAGAGTTCTTTGAAAGTCTTGCTGTTGTACTCTTGCACACATATATGTACTTAAAACAACATATATGTACTTAAAACAACCCACTGCTTATCACAGAATCACAGAATCACCGGGTTGGAAGAGACCCACTGGATCATCGAGTCCAACCATTCCTATCAAACACTAAACCATGTCCCTCAGGACCCCGTCCACCCGTAACTTAAACACCTCCAGGGAAGGCGAATCAACCACCTCCCTGGGCAGCATATTCCAGTGCCTAATGACCCGTTCCGTAAAAAACTTCCTCCTAATCTCCAACCTAAACCTCCCCTGGCGGAGCTTGAGGCCATTCCCCCTTGTCCTGTCCCCTGACACCTGGGAGAAGAGGCCAGCTCCCTCCTCTCTACAACCTCCCTTCAGGTATTTGTAGAGAGTAATGAGGTCTCCCCTCAGCCTCCTCTATCTATGTGATAGAGACAGACTTTGTACATGCCATTGTTATATTTGATTCTGTGATCCTAATATTACTTGTCTACCTTAATTGCTTCATTTAGCCAAAGACTGGGTCTGGTTGTTGTCATGTTGTATTTAAACGTGCAAGTTATCTCATACTGACAGTGTAGTTTTATCGTTGAAGTTCAGCCTATGTTATACAGAGACTGGAAAACATAATAACCAATATGTTTGGGATCCCCTCTTGATTAGTAGAACAATATGAACACTGTTCAAATATATGGCTGTGATTAAGTATTGAAATTTAAAAATCTAGTTTAGGCATAGCAGCTACTTAAGTGCACCACAGCCTGTCACTACAAATAGGAATAGCACCGCATGAGAGAAGGAGCAAAATGACAAGTGAATCCATATGCTTAAACATAAAGTTCAGGAGGTTATTTGAACCAAAGAGAGAGCTGTCAGAAACTGGAAACCCAACACTAGGGAATCTTAGAGACAGAGGCACAGTCCAGATTGGGCAGTACAAGAAGGAAACTGAAGAGCCTGGAATGGAATCTGAAGAGCAAAGAGCCAAAGGCATGAAAACAAACTAGAAATTCTTGTGGTATATTAAAGATAGGAAAGACTGTGAGAGCGTGGGCAGATACCCTAGGTGGCATGTTACTCTATACCCTGGAGATGTCAACTGCAGGGCTTTATGTAGCTTTGTGTGAAGCACCTGATGCTGTTTTGTGCTGTCAGGCCTGGGACTGGATCAATCTCTAGTTTTCATGTATGGCAGTTCCTTCATGATGACTGCTTTCTGTGCCAACACACCATGCTATCTAATACCAATTAACCACAAGATCCAGAAATAAATTCTGAATGTTCCCTTGACATTCCTATGATATTTTAGTTGCTCTCAGCAAACTCACATCGTATTTGAAGACCAATGGGTATACATTTGTGCATACCTCAGGGTCCTATTGTAATATTTAGCCTTTTGTCTCTAGGAAGGTTTTAGATGTTTATCTTGGGTAGCAAGACAGACTGCTTGGCCATTGCATTGTGTCTGGATAGTGTAATTAGGATTGACAAATTAATACTTAGATACTGTGGAGAAATTTATAACATTCCTGAAACTGCCCTAAGAACCAACATTACCTAAGTACATTAAACAACTCCAAATTTCATAAGGCTTGTAAATATTGATTAATTCTGCTCAGGATCAGATTAAGTTTATTAAGATAAACTTTGTGTATACCAAAAATGCTTTTGTGAACTAGGTCTAAAATGCAGCAAATGTGTTTTCGTCAGGGCGCAGAATTTCTTACACTTCATCTGTTACTCTCTCTTTTACAGTCTACCAGCAATTTCCTTATTTGGTTGGGTGGTTGTTCCTCTCTTGGTGTCTTTCAGTGCTTCTGAAAGGACTGATCCCATTACAGGGTTGTACAGATGAAATTTCATACCAAATGGTCTTCCTTAAAATAAGTATTTAGTTCTGAGGCTTCAGAGAATAGAAATTAAATAGTGGTAGATGTCTATTAAAATGAATTTAAAGATCCAGAAAAAGAAGTGGAGAATTTACTTTTTCATGAAAATAGCCGAATCTTGTAATTTCTTCTGGAACAAAACCAACAAAATTGCCATCAGAATGTTTCACAGTGGTGGGGTTTTCCCCTCACCCTTTTAAGACTTCATGTTTACTTTTTTTTTGGTTTGACTGGGCTAAAAATGTGATACCTAAACAAGTAGAGTGCAAAAAATGATTTATTGATTCCATTTGACCTTCAGATGAAGATAAGCATCTTAAGAAGGTAAATTCTTCATAGATTTTCTTTTAATTAAGCTTCTGTTTGCTCCCCTTATGTTAAGCTTTTTTTAATATAATGAGTTCTACAAAGTTAGGACAGAACTGAGTGAATAAAATCGGCTGAGCTTGTAGGACTTGAGGTGTGGACCTCTCTGTACTTAGTGTTGAGAATTAAACTTTGTCTTATGAGAGAATAAGAGTAACTAATGGCCTACAGTGTGTAAAAAGAAAAAAAAAATGCACTATTGAAAAGCCAGGACTGTACCATAGTGAAGTGAACGGCTGTGTATTTGTTATAGTTTCACTATGCTCTTTTCATATATAAGACGTGTATGAGCTAGGATTCCTGTTAGAGCTTTGAAGTCAAATTTTGGACTTCATGCCAGGGTAATTTTCAGACTGAAGAAAGCAACCTTGTGGTAACATATACTCCATGAGTCTGTTTTGAAGTACAGAGACAGTTGTGCAAGGGTATTAGATGGCAAAGTAAAATGCTGTATAGCTGTATAGTTGTAGCCTACAGCTGCACAGATCTTCCATTGTAGACTGGTTCCTCTGCAGCAGGGATGCTTGTGTCTCAAATATATTCCACTTCTTTTCAAGTTTAGACAGCTCCTAAAGTTGTTTGCAAACTAGAATGCTTACTAATACCAGACAGGTTATTCATGATGAGCATGGGATGGAAGCCAAATATTTTACTTAGACATGTCTACTAGTTCCTCTAGTGTATACTGAGCTTTACATATCAACCTCTTTTAATCTGTCAACCTCCTGATTTACAATTATTTTCAATTTTCTGATTCATCATCCCATTGTTCTGCAATGCTACTTGCATTCATGATTCAGTACTGCCTTTCCTTAAAGGCAGTACTGGCTTAATCAGAACTTGTGAAGGCTTACAGTAACACTTACATAGATCACTGTTTTGGTGCTTTAATTTTGAATACTTGTTTACTAAACTCCTTGTAAACCTATCTGGAAAGGAAAGCTCTGAATTGCAATTAGGAAGCGTTGTATTTCTGCAGTCAGTCTCAGTTTGTTAATTAATTTTGGAACTCTCCACAATGGCTAATTTTCTTTCATTATACAATTGATTTATCTGCAGCTCTTATTTTTCTTTAAGTAGTTGAGTAAAAGATTGCAAAACTTTAAATGGAAGTGTAAAGCTGCATACATGAGAGAGCTTTTAACAACTCCACTTATTAAAACTCCAGTATGATGGATGGATCCGGGGAACTACAGGCCTGTCAGTCTGACCTCAGTGCCAGGGAAAGTCATGGAGCAGGTGATCTTGAGTGCTATCATGAAGCACTTGCAAGAGAACCGGGTGATCAGGCCCAGCCAACATGGGTTTACAAAAGGCAGGTCCTGCCAAACCAACCTGATTGCCTTCTATGACACAGTGACTCATCTACTGGATGAGGGAAAGGCTGTGGA
>WAAB01022723.1:28468-89598 GCA_013389865.1 Piaya cayana
CCAGGGGAGGTTTAGGTTAGAGATTAGGAAGAAGTTTTTTACGGAAAGGGTCATTAGACACTGGAATATGCTTCCCAGGGAGGTGGTTGATTCGCCTTCCCTGGAGGTGTTTAAGTTACGAGTAGACGAGGTCCTGAGGGACATGGTTTAGTGTTTTGTGGGAGTGGTTGGACTCGATGATCCGATGGGTCTCTTCCAACCCGGTGATTCTGTGATTAGATACTTTGATCCTCAATTCAAAGTGTACTAGTTCTGTAGTTGAATTTCCATCACTAATGACCCACGTTTAGCCAAAGCAAACTAAGTACACATTGCAATGTACCAAATACCTGTAAGCTTTGGAGGAAGCAATACAGCAATGACTTCAGTAATACAACATGAAAAAATAGTAGAAGAAAACCATAATTCATTCTCACAAAAATCTACCCTTTATCTCTGTTTGGGCCTGGACTCAGCAAGATGATAGAGAACATCAGTGAACCTCATCAGGTAAAGCTTACACTTAGATACCTTTGTGAATCAGATGAAATTGTGAATTTAGGTGTAAAAATTGAGAATACTGATCCTTCTTGTGAAGAGACATGGAAAGGAAACAAGAAAGATCTGAAAGCATTTTAAAATGTGTTTTGAGAGAGTTCTGACATACTAAGGGAAAAAAGATACCAAGACAATGCACAAAATCAGTTGTGTGCACCTCTTTCACATAGAAAAATGCAGATCATGCAGAAAGTGGAGACCCTCCAAGTTCAGAGAATGATTCTTTTAGGGCATATAATGATGTCTGCCACATCTTGTGAGGGCACACAAGTGACTTACTGAAGTGAGGATTTAGCATTGCATCTTGTTTGCCTTGGTGCACTACCTCAGAAAGCCCCAGTTAACAAATAAACACCAACTCTTTAAGATATCTCTACTTTTCGTAGCAGTCCTTGAAGGTCAGCAGGCCCAGAGAGGAAACGTTTACTTTTAATAACCTTGCAATTGTCCTGAAATTCTAAGTCCATGACTATTTCCCAGAGCTTTGTAACTGATTGCATGACTCACTCTTGAGTCAGTTTGCTTAGATCCAAGACATAAAGCTTTATACAGAGGAACTTGAAATGAACAAAACAGGTCTATGAACTCCTCAGCCTTTTTCTTTCAGCCTGTCATTGTTCTGTCTTGCAAAATTCCTCTGCTGCTGACACTCAAATGAAAAAATGATGCACTTAATTGGGATCTGACCGCTGATAGAGGGTGAATGAGCAAGGATGGTGTTGCAACTGTGCAAAATCCATGATCTTGTGAAGCCCTACTCATCTTGGAAGGTGTCTGGATATGTGTGGCAATGTCAAAATATGGTATCATGGTAACTTTATTTTGGATAGGGACAATTTTCTGCACATTAGAAGTTGCATTGATTTGGTCTTTGATGGTCTTTGGTGCAGATAGGACTTGCCCTGTAAAATTTCTGTAGTCAAGGTCAAGGGAAAAAACTTACCTTCATCTATTTTCTTCTTTAAGGAAGGAATTACAGGAGGAAAATAGGTGCATTGATTTATTTTATTTATGGTTGGACTTGATGATCCCGGAGGTCTTTTTCAACCTAGTGATTCTGTGTGTGATTTTAGTGCTAATGGACTTTATGTGCTTTCCCTTAGAAATAACCAGAGCTAGTTCCCCACAAACATCTGGTTAGCTATCAAATCACCAACATCTGAACTGCTGCCAGTGCTGGCCCATATGTTGAACAAATACCAGTCACTTTACTTGAAGGAATTTGGAGGATAAATTGAGGAGAACTCTTCACCATGAAGATACGTTTTATGTTCTATTTTTATAGGTTCATTTTAAGTACTGATCCACCTTTAATTCTCTGCTTGAGAGAGAATTTGTAAGCATGTGAAATTTTATAAATTAACGCTCAGGATATTTTCATAAGTATATAGTGATTTGGATTCAGTGTCTGTTGAAATCAGTCATGGAGGTCTCTTCCACTATTTTTCTTCTGTAGCCTAATGAAATTCTTTCTTCTGGCTGTAAGGGAAGTCCACAAACAAGGTCAGTTTCTTTAAGCAAACATGTTCTTTCAATTACTTTATAGTTTTATGATATCAAATATGTTTGCAAAATAATCTACAAGAGGAGACAAACAAAAATGTGTGTTGTGGGAAAGGTTGGGTCTGTATTTTTTATCCAAGGCCAATACCTTTGCCTTTAATCTAGATGACTCTCTGCTTTTCAGTATGGAACTCACCCTGTGGACTGTACATGAGCAATTTAGTGGTTTGCAACTGGTTTGTGGAACAATACCAAAGAAAGTTTTCTGCTGAAATTTGGGTGAGGATACTTCATGCAGGTATGCATGATAGTTGTCATCCAAGAATCTGAAAAACACAGAAGCCACTGAATTAAACCCTTTGTAAAAGGTTAGCTGTATGAAGACCATTTCTGTGCCTAAATTTGAGATATTGGACTGTTTAATGTTTTCCTTACTTTAGTTTGCAAAGGCTTTCCTATGTAGACTACCTTGGGAAAGAAGACTGGGTAAAGTTAGCAGGTTCATAGTACTGGGGATTGAAGTTGATGTTACCTAATCCAGACTCAGTAGAAAAAGCTGAAAGGTTTTGTCATCCATGTTTTTTAACAAATTAGAAGTACACAGTAATTATGAAGACTGCCATTCAGCACCTGAGCTGCCCTCCTGAGTAATGATCCTTTTCCCTCTTGCAGCTGAGGGCACATGTGGGCACAGAGAGTTCTGTTCTCGAGCCACTTGGTAGTTCTGGTTTAGAGACTCTTCGTTGTTGAGCACACAGAGTTGCATTATTACTGCTTGCTACATAAAGACCATTTTCTTTGTTTTAAAGTTTTTGATAAATACACATGTAATCTAGATTAAGAAGGGGGGGATTTTATTAAGTCTTATTTGTGACCTGAGTTCTTTAATGAATCTCAGGCAAAATTTTTGTATTTCTATGTTAGTACCTGAACAAGAAGAAATACCATGAAAAACAAATAATCTGTCCCCATTTCCTCCCCCAACCCACAGTTTCATTTATGTTAATATGATCCTGTCTCTTGCAGATATTTTTCTCTTAGAATTTTAGAAATGAGTCCTGAAGGACCACCTAACTAATTAAATTGAAAATGAATAGTTCATGACATTCTGAAACAAATGTATTAGTTTTCCTACTGCCAGTTGAACTCCTTAATCAGAAGGTTGAGAAAATTATCTCTAGAGACTCCTGTCTGATTGCTTTACTGCTAATGAAAGATTCCCAGAAGGCTTTGTCTTGATTTACTCAGAAGGGAGGAGAGATTTTTGGTGGTTCTTAATTAATGCAAATCTTTAAACTTTTTTTTTGTATTATCCTTTCTTGATAGTATTTAATATAATAGGGATGCACAAATAAAATACCTCAATTTCTTCTGTGTCTCAAAGCTGCTGGCAGCTTTGAAGTGTCCCCCTGCCAGGAAACGTGAACGTGCAGTGTAGTAGTGTACCAGAGACAAGTTTTAGATGTGATCATGTCTGGATTCTAAAGATATGTTTTGTATTTTATACTGTAAGTAACATCCCCGTGCTCAAGGGTCTTATAGATCATCATCAGTGCCACTGTGTAAGTCAAGCAACAGAGAAAAATCTGTAGTGTTTTTGGCAAGCCCCACATCATTGCTGTCCAAGCCCAATAGTGTCAAATGTGCAGCATGTCTGAGTGCCAACATAAATGTCCTCTCTTTGTCTAATGGTGGCATCTATTCCTCCCTGCTCTTAGTACCTGGCACTCATAGTTGTTGCAGCTTTTACATTCTCAATGGTTTTCATTTGCAGGAAGGGTGCAGAAGGAATTTCTGGCCATTTTTTTCCCTAGTATTTTTATTAATAGTCTCTCCCCTCATGCAATAAAAAACAGTAATGTTTACTTTTTACTCGTACATCAACTATGTCTGCATTTTGCACTTTCTGTTTTTTTGTATGGCAGTTGCCCATGATTACTATGACTTGCTTGTTCCTGGATACTTATATATACACATATACATGTCCTACACATGTTGTCATTTAAATGTCCTCACCCTTAATTTAGGCATGGATTCCAGCTAAGAGGGCTTTCTTTTTCACTCTGCGTAGGCTGAGAGCTTTGGGTACACTGATAAATGATGCATTATCTCAGGCTCTCAAGCCAGCCCACAGTGCAGCTGTGAATTCTTGTGGAGATTCTTTCACAAATTTGTTTTAGTTCTGTAAACTACACTATATGCACTATCTTATTACAAAAGCACTTGTGATAGAAGTAGTCTGGGAAATCCCAAGAAAAGTAATAGTCTTTTATTCTGTCCAAAGGTCTGTGGGAAGAGGTTACCTGAAAGCCGTAATCCTTGAGATTACAGTTATCCTAATTTATAAACTAGCACCATGCTGGCAGACATAGTGCAGGGATCCACAGCATTGAAAAACCACTCACACATATGGGAAAATAATGCTGCAAACCCCCCAAAAGAACAAGGCATTTATTTCCCAACATTAGCAGCATTTGTGGTGTCCCTGTGATGTCCCCAGGAGCAGTGACCTCCATGGCTTCCCTCAGTTATAGGCATGCCATAAGGGTATCTTGAGCTCCATCTTTCACTGTGTCCATTGGTAACAACAATGTGAGTTTTGAGAAGTGTACAGTCACAACCATAACTGAACTGTTGGGTATTGAAAATGCGTAGAAAAGTTTGCAAGACTTTGGCACTGGAGGTTCTCTTCATTCAAGGGAATTGCAGCCATGTGTACCAAGTATCTGTTCTGAAGAAACTAAACTGAGGGCAATCCACCTTTTACGTTCCAGCATAAATCCTGTCTAACACCATGCAAGTCTTGCATTGTTGGGCCAACACACCTTTTTGGGCTGACTGTGTTTTTACAGCAGTACTCAAATATGGCAATAAAGCCCCCACCTCAAAGCAAAAATCTTGCTTGAAAAGATCCCGGAAGTTTATTTTATCCCATAAAGTAGTGATTTGGGGTTGATTTTTAAGAAAATATTGTTCAAGCTGTTGTTTATTTTTACTAGAAAGCTTTTTTATTTTCTAGGGAAAAATGATTACTTCCATTCACTGTATATCTTTTTAACTGTGCACAGGGGTTTAGCCTGAAAAAATACTAGTGGATGTTATTTTATATGACAAAAGCTTTGCTCATTAGAACAGTTAGATCAGACCTAATTTAAGCAATGTAGACTGTTTCTGTGGCTCTATCTTGACAGAAATGTCGATGGTTACAAAGTTATTATTAAAAACTATTTTGCAAGTGCTTTGTGCTCTAATCCATCTTGGGAGTGGTGTGCTGCTTGCTGTGGCTGTGGCTTCCAGTCATCCCTGCTATGTTGATCAAATAAATCAGCTAACATTGTTTCTTCTTCAAGTCTGATGTATGTTAATCATCTTAAGATCTTCAAATATTGTTATAATTATGTGAAGAGCCCAGCTGCCTGCAGATGGATAACTGCTTGTGGTTTTTTCCCCGTTGTGGATTGAGATAACCATTTTTATAAATGAATTGTTCTTGGAAAGCAAATTAAAGGCTTACTAATATTGTTGAAGCATAGCCATATTTCGTCCATCAGTTATTTTGGCCCAGCTCCTGTTAAAACTGTGATTTGATATTATTAAGTAATAGCTGACAAATCTGAACTTGGCAGCTGTGAATGATATGAATCATTATTTGGAATTTGGCTTTGATGGAGGAGAATACTGGTAGCCACGCGCTTTATGAAAGGTCCAGCCATCATCCTCAGGGCTTTTACTGCTCTTCTAGGTCATCTTACCATGGTGATATGAGATGTCCATCAGCCTTCTACTGCACAAATATACCCAAAGAACTACTTGCTTTATTTATCTGTCAGCAGAAAGCCAGTGGTGCCATGAAATGTTAATACCACATCTGGTCTCCAGCTTTTTGCTGGCCAATTGATCTAGTTTTACTCGAGACTGCTTGCTTGAAAAGGAATTAGTAATTGCACCCTATAATTATCATGTATAAAATAAGCTACAATTGTACTGAAATGCAGTATACAAAAATATTAAACATCTAAATTTAATTACCTACTCACAATATGTTTGCAAGTGAAAGAAATACTGAGCAGCTCAAAATCAAGTTGGCAAACTGTATCTGAACAAAATTTTGTAACAAAATCTTCTGAAGCACAACAACTTAGTTGTTTTCTGTAAACTCTTCTTTATAAATTTTTTGGGGTTGTTTTTAAAAGAAATTGTAGATATGGCTTGGTACAGCAGCTGCAGAGACTTCCTTAGTCTGTCTTTGATAAATACTTTTGCAGCTGGCTGCAACTTTGTTATACATTGTTATACATTGTTAACGATCAAGACAAGGCCATCAAGTCTGAAAAACTTGTGGGCCTGTGTGCCTACAGCAATTTGAGTATACTCCCCAGCACGCAGTCTGCAGAAACCATTATCTGATTTCATGGCAAAATGACCAGGGTAGAACAAAAGACCAGTATTTATCACTGGACTGTTTTGTTGTTGTTAAGGTATCTCCTAGGCTTGTGGTGCCTACTGCCTTTTTCCCCTTTGAAATCACCAACCTACAAAGCAAAGAGCTTATTTTAAACTTAGCGTTGTTACTCATATTACTAATGCTTCCAGAATAAAATACTCAATAAATAACCCAAAATTCATGGTTTCAATGTTTATCAATCTTGCCAAAAGGAGCTGTATATTTCCTCCCCTACTCCATGTACAAGCTTGTGTATTAAGAAGCTATTTAGTTTCAAAAAAAAAATAGCAGTAGAAGAAGAAACAAGTGTACTGTAGGACTACTTGATTCCGAAAAACATATGGGTTTACTGGCTGGGACAGCAGTCTGAGAGGTGGCTCCTTCCTATGTGATTGCATGTCTGTGCCAAGTCTGGAGGAACAGATTTCTGCATATGGAAACAACAAACAAAACTAATTTTCTTGCCAGGATAGAAGTTTCCAGGTGCTACTTAATGGCATCAGTTCTTATTGCTGTTACTGGAAATTGGTTTTAAGTGTCTCAGGTTCTCCCACGTTGCCAAACTACAATAGTGGATCTGCTGCTCTGAAACTCAAGTTGCCCCAGGCTCTTATGTCCCATGTTAGGGATGGCAAACCACTGTCTGAGCTCCAAGTACAGCAGATATTACTAAGGGGAGACCAGATACTTTGATGCGCTGCAGGTCTCGCTGTTAGAATTTTTTAAATCCCCTGCAAACTTCTATAAGTTTTTTAAAGTTAGAAAGTCTTAGATTACACTTGGAACTGAGCAGAGGATTTAAGGATGATAGTAGTAGCTTGTAGATAATCCTGCCCATTGATTTCTAGTTAGTTTGTCCATAGCTGTTAGCTATGGATAAAGGAGATGCAGATTTCTTAATTTTCAACTTGGGCAGAAGCGTCTATCAGCAGGCACAGGAGAGGATATTTATCTGATGTTATCAATGTAGATAAACTCATGGGGAGACTGTTAGGTAAAGACCTTGCTCCTGTGTGCTGTAATAAAAAGCTGCTTTTTCTGTCTGATCTATATGCTTGAAGAACTGATTAGTTCTAAAGACATCATACACCCCACTTGCTGTCAGGGTGAGCAAATTCAAACTTCCCTTTTGCCTTTTCCAAAACTGACTTTGTTTTCTTGCTTTTGAATCTGTTTCCACTCTGCCTTGTTAAAAGTAACTGCGGATGTGGAGTAGAGAGCAAGAGATGCTTCTACTTGGCCCAGATTCTGAAATCCTTCAGACTTTTCTCTAAGATTGTTTTGGAGCAAGCTTGTGATGGTTCCTGCAAGTATTGGTGTAGTGTCATCTACAGTGTGTTGGACATCATATTTTCTTACGACAGCTGAGATGTCTGCTAATGTGTTATATCTTGTCAGCTTCATTGAGACTGGCTGTGCATACGTCTAGGAAGACCGCCACCAGTCAAACACATGAAAAGGAGGGTATTAATAAAGAGGTTTGGCCCTACATTCAGCAGTGATTCAGGATAAATCAGAAGATAAACTTCCAGTGCCTGAAATTGTTTGCTACTAGCAAAATGTCACAAAATAGAAATAAAGCTGAGACTTATAAGAAGTTGTTTTCGAAAGAAGCTTAGTGAATGAATGGACTTCAGGTTATGTCTTTGTAAACCTGACATAATTATGGTTTTTCATTTACAGTCTGTTCAACTTGTTTAGTGATACGTTTTTGAGCACTTTTGTTTTTTATTATTTTAAATATATGTAGAGATCGTGGCATATTCAGAAAAGGAGAACCCTGAATTTTATCGTTTGTCTCATGTAGATGTAGGTGTAATTTTTTTCTGCCATGTACATTGTTGTCTGCGCAGCAAATTGCAAATAATATGTATTTAAATTGTAATATTATATGTTTTTCCTTTATTTGGGCAATCCATAAGGATACAGAAGTTTCAGTGGATTTAAAAGCATTAGAAGGAAGCTATTGTTCAACAAACTGTGGCTTTCATTCATCTTGTAACCCATAATAAATGCAAGATGTTAAAGGGAATGGAGCTGAATATTAGTGTGGTCCTGAGAGACCAAAAAAAATGGAGCTACATAAATTTGTCATTCTTCTTTCATGATCACACTCAGATCTAAAATATACACAGATGTTATTCTTGTATAGATAGTGTTAGTGTTTACTTCCACTTTTGATTTATTGAACGTTTTCAAATCTTTTCAGTAATGGTTATAATACAACAGTTTCCTTTCTTTCTGTATTTTTTAGAAGTCTGTTGGATTTGTAAATTTAAGTTCAGCAATAATTTCATTATTGCTAAGCGTAGGGAATCATAAATGTAGCAGAGAGCTGTTGTGTTAGCACAGGGTGGTCTCACCTTGTCAGTTCGGTGGGCAAGGTGCCAGCTTTGCATCACACACATAGGTCTAGTGGCAGTGACAGTAACTTTCCTTTCACATATGTCTGTTGTGGCTTGCACCCAGTTTTATGACTTTGGTTTTTGAAGACATGGGACTTCCAGCAGGAGACCTACTCTATCTCAGCCTCAGCTACTGTGTGACAGCAGTGGTTCACTGTGCTCAGAGGTGCCTAGCGCTTAGATTGATTTTATTTTTGGGTAATGGTACCCATGCTAAAATTCCTGTGTTAAACCTGTGGAAAGAAAAGAATATGGATTTAGACTCTTTCATAATCCAGCAAGCTGGAAGTTGTTTAGCCTCTTCTAATGCTCCCCATCTGATCCCTATGGCTGCTTACAGAATAAAAGGTTCTCAATATCTTGTGAAGGTCTAGTGTAACAGAGGGAAGCAAATGAACTTTATGTATGGCTATCGTATATCAGTCCAACTCCTGTCTGTGTATATTCCCTGAGTTCACATCTGCTGTGGTCTTCATACACTGTAAGAAATCTGGGCTTTATGAGACTCACTGAAGTGAGTCATGGAGGTCTTTCCTGGAAGCTACATTACTGTGTGTCTGGGGGTCTGAAAAAGAAACAATTCCTCAGAACACACTCAGAAAGATTTCTGTGACAAATTGAGGCATGACAGTTTTTTCATCTCTAATTCTTGTCCTAATGATAAAGCTGAAGGGATGGTGGCCTGGACACAGACTTGGAGAGCAGTTGCACCTAGCTGCACTAAAATAGGGGTAACAGCAATTTAGAATCGTAGAATCACCAGGTTGGAAGAGACCCACCGGATCATCAAGTCCAACCATTCCCACCAATCTCTAAACCATGCCCCTCAGTACCTCATCCACCTGCACCTTAAACACCTCCAGGGAAGGCGAGTCAACCACCTCCATGGGCAG
The DNA here is from genome assembly GCA_013389865.1 of Piaya cayana. Taxonomy (NCBI): domain Eukaryota; kingdom Metazoa; phylum Chordata; class Aves; order Cuculiformes; family Coccyzidae; genus Piaya; species Piaya cayana. The sequence continues at coordinate 38,251 of WAAB01022723.1, forward strand.
ATTGTTCCATTGCCTAATGACCCTTTGAGTGAAGAATTTTTTCCTTATGTCGAGCCTGAACCTCCCCTGGTGGAGCTTGAGGCCATTCCCTCTTGTCCTGTCCCCTGTCACTCAGGAGAAGAGGTCAGATCCCTCCTCTCTACAACCTCCTTTCAAGTAGTTGTAGAGAGCAACAAGGTCTCCCCTCAGCCTCCTCTTCTCCAGGCTAAACAACCCCAGCTCTCTCAGTTGCTTTTTGTAAGACTTGTTCTCCAGCCCCCTCACCAGCTTTGTCACTCTTCACAAGAAGCTCTTCCTGCTGAAGTGAGTTAGTGGAAGTTGTTGAATATGGTACAAGTGCAAGCTGAAGTTACAGTATTAGATATTTTACCTTTGCCTATACTGTTACGTAAAATATTATTTCCCTAAACATACCTCTAGGTGGTGAAAAACCAAGGGAACTCTGGAAAATGCTGGCATAACAGTACTGGACAGACTGATACAAACCTCCTAAATCTCTTTCTCCCTGTAGCACTGTCTTTTAGCAGAAATACTTACATTCCGAAGCTTCTGACATACAATGGGCTTAAATCAGAATTAAATCCCTCTGAAGAAGTCAATAGTGTTAGACTGGTGCTAAAGGTGGTAGAGATAAGTCAGGAATGCTTTGTTATTTTTATTGCTTTAGGTGTATAAAATGTAGCTTCTGGATGGTTTAAGAGAGGTAAAACATCCTCTGTGTCAGGATGGATATACTTCTGTCAGAAAAAGCTACTACTCAAAACCAAACTGTGCCATGCTCATGATGGATAAGCATGGATACTGTACATGCAAAGCAATATTTTTCCATCTGTGTATGTCAGACTGAGCATAATATAATTTTTAGTGTATGCAAATTCTAGGAACCAGGCTAGATGCCCAACACACAAACTGGTTAGCTGCTTGGCCTGACGAGCTCTGTGCTGCTGGTTGAATAGCAAACCCAGTGTGGCATCTTATCATAGCCTGGCTTGTCTCCATCAGCTCATTTTCAAACATCGGCAGTTTGGATTGGCAGTTTCCATAGGTGAGTTTTGTTAGATCAGCTGTGTTTGACTATGACAGATCACGTCAGTAGGGGTGTCAAGTGTTTTGTGAGTGCATGATAAACAGTTTGAACAAAATGCTCCCCATGAAAGGTGGTGTTGCCTGACTTACAGTAAGCAGTTACTGGTGTGTTAGTTCAAACCCCAAAGCTGACTGTTGTTTTGCTTTACCTGTAGTCTTAAATCAAAAAGGATTCCTCCTTTTGAGGAACATGAGAACAAACTTTCTTCTCCACTTTCCTATTTATCTCAATATTAAAGGAAGAAGAAATACATAATGCCCTGGAATGCATTGAAGATAATTTCTTAATCCGGCTAATAGAGACACCCCCTCTCCCCCCCCCTCCCCCACCCGTCAAGGGGATGCAATACTGGACCTGATAGTCATGAATACAAGTGAGCTCATCAGTGACATCAAGATCAGAGGCAGCCTGGGCTGCAGCAATCATGTGCTGATTGTGTTCAAGGTCCTGAGGGATATGGGACAAGTGAGGAGTATAGTCAAGACCCTAAATTTCAGGAAAACAGACTTTCAGCTCTTCAGTAGGACATCTTGGGACATGGTCCTTAGAGACAGGGGAGCAGAACAGAGCTGACAAATATTTAAGGTTTCTTTCCATTAGGCACAAGAGCATTCAGACCCCAGATGCAGGGAAACAGGTAGGAGAGGGAAGAGACCAGCATGGCTGTATTGAGACTGGCTAGTCAAACTGAAGAACAACAAGGAACCCCCTCTGCAAGCAGAGACAGGTAACATGGGAAGAGTACAGGGATGCTACCTGATTGTGTAGGGATGAGGTCAGGAAGGCCAAGGCTCAGCTGGAACTGAACATGGCAAGGGAAGTGAAGACTAACAAGAAGGGCTTCTATAGGTACATCTGTCAGAAAAGGAAGATTATGGAATGTGTACCCCCACTGATGGATGAAGATGGTGACCTCGTACCACGAGACCAGGAGAAGGCTGAGATACTCAACCGCTTTTTTTTCTCAGTCTTCACTGACAGTCACTCTCCTCATCACTCCTAGGTCAATGGACAACAAGATGGTGACCAGAGGGGTAAAGCCCCTCCTACTGTAGAGGACGATCAAGTTCATGACCACCTGAGGAACCTGAATATATGTAAATGTGTGGGACCTGATGAGATGCATCACAGAGTTCTGAGGGACTGGTTGCCAAGTCACTCCCCATAATATTTGAAAATTCATGGCAACCAGGATAAGTTCCTGGTGGCTGAAAGAAGGGTAACATTGTACCCATTTTTAAAAAAGAGTAGAAAAGACAACCCTGGGAACTACTGACCAGTCAACCTCGCCTCTGTGCCTGGTAAGACAATGGAACAGCTCCTAGAAGCTACGCTAATGCACATGGAGGATGGGGAAGTGATTTATGGTGGCCAGCATGGCTTCACCACGGGCAAGTCCTGTATGACCAGCTTAGTGGCTTTCTATGATGGGATCACCACAGCAGTGGACACGGGAAAACTGATGTGTTTTCCCATCATCTATCTATTCCTGTGTGATCTGTCTGGACTTCTGTAAAGCTTTTGACATTGTCCCCCACAACATCCTTCTCTCTAAATTGGTTAGATATGGATTTGATGGGTGGACTGTGCAGTGGATAAAAAATTGGTTAGATAGTCATATTCAGAGAGTAGTGGTCAATGGCTTGATATCCAGATGGAGATCCACGACAAGTGGTGTCCCTCAGGAGTCCATTGTGAGACCAGTACTATTTAATATTTTCATCAATGATATTGACAGTGAGGTTGGGTGCACCCTCAGAAAGTTTGCAGGTGACACCAAGCTGAGTGGTGCAGTTTCTACACTGGAAAGATGGGATGTCATCCAGAGGGACCTCGACAAGCTGGAGAAGAAGGACTGTGTGAACCTCATGAACAAAGGAAGGATGTGGAACTGTTTGAACAGGTCCAGAGGAGGGCTACAAGGATGATCAGAGGGCTGGAGAGCATCCCATGTGAGGACAGGCTGAGAGAGTTGGGGTTGTTGAGCCTGGAGAAGAGAGGGCTATGAGGAGACCTTATAGCGACTTTCCAGTACGTGAAGGGGGCCTGCAAGAAAACTGTGGAGGGACTGTTTACAAAGGTGTGTAGTGATAGGATGAGAGGGAACGGCTTTAAATTGGAGAGAGATGGGTTTAGACAAGACATAAGGACAATTACAGTGGTGAGACACTGGCACAAGTTGCCCAGAGAAGCCGTAGTTGCCCATCGCTGGAGGTGTTCAAGGCCAGACTGGATGGGCCTTGGGCAGCCTGGTCCAGTGGGAGGTGTCCCTGCCCATGGCAGGGGTGTTGGAACTGGATCATCTTTAAGGACCCTTCCAACCCAAGCTATTCTATGACTGTATGATCAAAAGCTTCTTCCAGTGTGTGCATAGGCTTAGAATTCAGCTTTTTGTGGGTTCATAAATGTCGAAAGTTTGCTGTATTTGACTGCAACAAATAAGTGTCTGGTTTTTCAGGTAGGGGTAAATCTTCCTTGGGATTTAAACTTGATATGAAGTATAATGCAAGGTGCATTAAAAGCATATAATTAATCACTTTTAAAACAAAATGCTAAGGTTGCCTGCTCAGTACAACCAGAATGCAGGCTGTCCACAGTTGCAAAATCATTTGACTGTGTGAAGCTATGTTTTTTCAAATTAGAAGTCTAAGAACACCCATACAATCCAGTAATCTGTCTCAAACATCTCTTAATGCCTTTTAATAATGAAATAAGCCCTACCTCTTCCCATCTCAAACTAGAGTGACTGCAAACATGAGTCTTTTTTTCTGTCTGACTAGTGTATATAAGGAAGCAAATGACACCTTATGGGTGTTCGTGTCACGTCTACAATCAGCACATGTATTTTCGTGCCATACTTTCACTGTTAGGACTCTTTTCTAGGAGGAATGAAGTTATATACCATCCCAGTTTTTTCTTATATAATGATATATAAATGACACTATTAAATGTTTTTCTTTCATACTTGGCTCATAATAGTGCAGAAATGTATCTGATTGAATGCAGAATTTTCACATTTAAGATGTTTGAAAATAAAATGCCATGTGGTTTCTCGTTTGCACTCTAGTATCCCAGAAGGCTGCTGAAATCTGTTTCCTTGGAATTACTTTGATATTGCCTGTTTTACTCTCATCTTTGTCTGGGGACAATATGGATACTTGCATATTCATAAATGCATTTCATGTAGTTTCTGGATAACGAGGGTAATGACCACAGTTCTGCCTGCCTTTATGGATGTGGTAGGTAAAGTAACAACATTAAGACTGTTGGCATCATAGAAGCCCCTGCTTCCATAGTCTAATGACAAGTTGAATATCCATTGGAGAGTGTGTGCAGCGGAAGGAGGAAACTGTTTTCATGTTTTTCATATTTTCTTTACCTTTTTAGTATGATAAACAAAAATGGTGTGTAAGTTTCCTCTAGAAATAAAATTAAATACAAAGGTGTTATGTGGCAATTAGAATGACTTTTTATGGCTCAGCAACAGCCAGCCAAGTGTGCTACTGTTTAGGTTGCAGCATTATGTCCATCATAAATTCAGTTTTCAGAAGTTTTTTGAGCTGTAAAAGTCTGCTTCAGCCTGAACCTTGGCATGTTGTTTCTCTGCCTGAGAATGAACTTCTTTCTTTTTCAGCTGAAGACATAGAATCATAGAATCACTAGGTTGGAAAAGACCCACAGGATCATTGAGTCCAACCATTTCTATCAAACACTAAACCATGCCCCTCAACACCTCGTCCACCCATTGCTTAAACACCTCCAGGGAAAGTGACTCAACCACCTCCCTGGGAAGCCTCTGCCAGTGTCTGATATCCCTTTTTGTGAATTTTTTTGTCCTAATGTCTAGCCTAAATCTCCCCTGGTGGAGCTTGAGGCCATTCCCTCTTGTCCTGTCCCCTGTCACTTGGGAGAAGAGACCAGCACCCTCCTCTCCACAACCTCCTTTCAGGTAGTTATAGAGAGCAATGAGGTCTCCCCTCAGCCTCCTCTTCTCCAGGCTAAACTACCCCAGCTGTCTCAGCTGTTCCTCATAAGACCTGTTCTCCAACCACCTCATCAGCTTTGTTGCTCTTCTCTGGACACACTCCAGACCCTCAACATCCTTCTTGCACCCCAATCAGTGTATATCTGCCCCCTACAATTTGAAATGTATTAACCGTGATGCTCCTTAAATTTACTTTTTTTAGGCTGCTCTGAAGTTGTCTAGTTAAAGGAGATGCTCTTGTCTTTATTTTATAACTTCATTTAGGTTTTGATTCATGGTAGACTTGGTGTCAAGTCCTGCCCAACACTGGATGATGTCCAAACGTAGCTGATGTTAAACACTGAGCTGCTGTCCAGCAGCTTACCTAATGTTGTTATTTGTGTGTCAGCTTTTTCAAGTCCTTCCTTGTAGCATGTGTTTACTTTGCATGTCAGCTCTCCAGATCATAGAAGTGTTTTAGAAATCTAGACTGAGTGAAGGAGGACATAAATGCCTTACGCTTTTTCCATTCTCAATGCAAGAATTCATAGCAATAGTTCACCTGGGATGAAAAGCTAATGTAACTTCAAGCTCTTATTAGGTTCTCCAGATACTTCTTTGGGTTATTAATACTTCAAAGAGTTACAGTTGGAAAGTACAGCTAATGAATGAGGATCAGTGTTTCTGTGCTGGTGAGATGTTATACTGACAATATGCAGTGAAGAAGTATAGCTTTGCAAAGAAGTCTGAATATGAATTGTCACCCTTAAGTGTGTATATTTTACCATTATTTATTCTGTCCAGCAACAGTGATTGTGATTGATGTATTACAGACAGCTTCTGTTACCAGTTGCTCCTCTGTCTCACAGTTCCAGAACTTGGATCAGAGAAATAATTTCGCCTATTCAAGTATTCTTCTTTCGAGTTCTATAGGAACATTGAAAATGTTGCAGTCCACTCTGTGTTCTGGAAACTTATACTACACGTATATAGAGGGATGTTTTGGAAATGCATCTAGTTGAACTGCCCCAATGCAGTGTGAGTTAAAAAAAGCCTTCTTACAGCGACCCTGCCTATGTTTATTGGAGTCAGTGGGACTCCTTCATTGGCCTGAGGCAGAATTCAGCTACTGAGACTGCAGTCATATTTTCTTAGGAAAATACCTCTGATATTATGTGTTGCCTTTATTAAGTCTGTGTAATATTTAGGAGTTTTTAAAATCATATTACTGATGAAAACTGTGTTAACTATTAGTTCATGTTTCAAATTTCATGTAACTATTGTTGTTCTTGTTCAGGACAATGTTAGACCTGTGACTGAGATGTTTGGTGCTTGCTATTAATCTCTAGTTCTTTCTCTCCCCCTCCCCCCTTTTTAGAGGCCTTTGAGTCTTTGCTTCGCTCTGCTGAAAACCGCACAAGTTCCCTGTTTGAGACAGCTTACAGACCTGTGGCAAAAGAAGCAGCAGCACCTGTTAAAGAACTTTTTACAGACATCTCTCTATATATTCTGGGTGCAGAGACTACAGTGGAAAGTGCAGTATTACGGTTCTTTGATGGTCTCTTTCCTCTGGTGTATAGTCAGCTAATAAACCCAGGAATTACAGAATTATCAGAGGACTATACAGAATGTCTACGGCTTATGAGGCAAGACATAAATCCTTTTGGACACTATTCTAAAAACATGGATACAGAGCTGTCAAAATATCTTTGGGCAAGTAGGATGCTCAGCCAGGCCCTGAGTCTGGGCATTGAAGTGATAAATACTACTGAACATGCAGCTCTCGCAAAGGAATGTAGCAAAGCTCTAGTGAAGATGCAGTACTGCCCTCACTGCCAGGGCCTGACGCTGATCAGACCCTGTGTTGGATATTGTCTAAACGTGATGAGGGGCTGTTTAGCCAGTGTTTCAGAACTGGATGCACATTGGAGGGAGTACATCTCCACACTGGAACATCTGACTAATGAAAAAGCTGCTTCACATGATCTGGAAGTTGCAGTGATGGGAATCCAGAACTCCATCAATGAAGCCATCCTCCATGCACAGTTGAATGGGCCACAGATCTCCGCTACAGTAAGTGCTGTCTAACTATTCACTACTCCCATTCATCACTTTTAATATTTGGTGAATTAATATTTGAACAAGTTGTTATTGTCTTTTCATTATTTTGTGTGTCTTCAACTAGATTTTGATCTGTGAAAGCATTACAGATAATTATGATGGATTCAGTAGAGTCTGCTTTGGAATGGAAGGATTGGGAGGAATTCTATTCCTAGAGAAACAACCCTGCAAAATCTTCTAAACAAAACATTAGGATAGATGTATAAACAATGTATTTTCATATTCTAAAATATCTGGTTCTGTAGCTCTAGGAGCAGTGTTCCCCTGGCATGTGAGTATTTGTAGTGTGTAGGGACATTCCACAGCAATCGGTATAAGGAGTTAGAGGAGGTGGTTTCTAAGTAAAAGCAAAGATATTAACTGTTTCATCACTTTACAGTCCCTTTACTTTTGTGTAGACTGAGGCATGAAGCTCCACCAGGGGAGATTTAGGCTGGACGTTAGGAAAAAAATTTTCACAGAAAGGGTCATTGGGCACTGGAACAGGCTGCCCAGGGAGGTGGTTGATTCACCTTCCCTGGAGGTGTTTAAGGGATGGGTGGACAAGGTGCTGAGGGGCATGGTTTAGTGTTTGATAGGTATGGTTGGACTCGATGATCCTGTGGGTCTCTTCCAACCTGGTGATTCTATGATTCTATGATCAGGAAGGTAGTACAGGTCTATAATGAGCACCTGTTGTACAACATTTGGGAAAAGAGCATGAAAAAGATCAAGCTTATTTGACAGCATTTATGTAAATAAAAGCTAAAAATACAGTTAAAGTGAATCCAGTTTTGTATGTGGTAGATTAAGGAGGAAAGAACTAGGATGGTAGAACTGTCTCATAAATAGTAGCAGCATTTGACTGGCAGGCACTCTCACAAAATATTGGTTAGTTTGGAAATTATTGAAATGACTCATGATGCAACTGACTACATCTGTATGAAGTTCAACATGATTGTCAGTGGAAAGAAAAAAAGTAACACTGTGGTCTTAAGCAGAGTAAAGACTAGCCTACAAAATGCTGATAGCTTTGCCTGTCTTGAAAGTAAAGGAATTCTTGCAGGAAACAAATGAGAAGGAAATACACAGACCTGAAAACTTAATTCCTATTAAGCCACCGTGTTATGTAGGAAAAAAAGTACTGCAAAGAGTCCACAGAAAGAAGCTGTGGCTTCTAGAGTATTCTAAACTAAGGATGTATTTTACTAGGAGAAAAATACCTGCATGCTTGTAGCTTTCCAAGATAACCTGTATCACAGTTCTCTTCAATCTAGAACACCTGTCACAGCCAGGGACTTCCAGGCAGTATAATATGTAGATTATAAAAAACTCAACCACTTCTAGTAATGTGATAAAATTCTCACGTCAGTTTGTGTTCCCTCAGGTTCTCCTTTCCTTTTCATCAATGATGTGTCTGCTAGTTTATCTGACATCTGAGGATAAAAATGAAAAATGAAGAAAAGATTTGTCCAAGTTCCTGGATAGTACACAGTAGGCACTGGAGCAGATCTGTGCTGCAGATGTATCCAATAAAGCAGTGTTAAAACTGGAACGTGCAATGAATGACGTTCTTGCATGTGCTCTAATTTTTACACAGATGTTATTTTTATGGGTGTCAAAAAGGAAAATCAAAGTATGTTATTATTATATGTATTAGTTTTAGTTCATATGGCTTCATTACTGATGATACAGCTATAGTTAGGAATAAAGGTAAGCTTTTTAATTAGTAGAAGCAAAAAAGTTCTGATGGCTATTTCTTGCCGTATGTGCAACATGTTACAAAATGCTAAACCATAATTCTGCATTGCGTTTGTCATCTGTGTAACTAATATATACTTACTTGTTTACTGACAGGGTAAAAGTCATAATCCAGATGAATATCAGGAACTCCAGGAGTGTATTCCTTTTAGCTGATTTGAAAGTAGAATTTTCTTTAATGATCATCCAAACAATTTCATTTGGGTCTTTCTCAGTTCCCTAGCAGTAGACTTAAATGCTTTCCTTCTATTGAGAATGAATTCAGAAAGTGAGGTTGTGTTTGAAATTACTTTGAGGAAAAATAAATTAATGTAGTCTTTGTTTTTTCTCTGTACATAGAAGGTTGTGTGTTTGTTTAGGAATGGCTCTCTCGGGTAGCAAAGGATGTTTTCTTTTTGAAAATTAGAAGTGTATGCTAACGCACATTGTCCTCAGTCTTCTACTTTTTTCAGATGTCAGCAGGATAAGATTATATTTTGAAGACAGAGCACATTCCAGTATTTGAACAAGCATTAATCTGATACTGATTTAAAACTTTACTCATTAGTTACAGAGGATAACCATTATTTAGAACATTGAGCCTAATTAAGTGGTATTTTCTTCTCTGAAGAAATGGAAAGGAGTTCAGTCCTCTGCTTCAGGATTTTTGGCTGTGAGATGACTTCTCGGAATCCAGAGTCTGATTCTCAATTACACGAGGGCCCTTCTGAGCCATGCTAATGAGATCTGTACCCAGTGTATTTACTGTTTGGTTTTTTTACACCTAATGGGCATTTTTTTTTCTGAAAAGATGATACCTTCTCTTTTTCCTTCATGCAAACATAGAGACCTTTTTCTGTTCATGCAGTATGCTCTTCAGATTCTGCTAAAAGTAGAAATATTTAACTTATGTAGTTTCCATTACAAATACTATAATTGGTTTCATTCAGTTATAAATAATCTATGGAAAACTCATTCAGGAAAGCAGAGAACTCCTAGTAATTTTCATTTATCCTGAGGCAGCCTGAATTAATGCACCTTCTCTCTTAGGGAACGTTCGACATTTTTTAATAGACAATATGGCTAAAAATTACAGTTCTTTTTTATTTTGCTGCCTGCCTGGGTGATAATGAATGATGGAAAGTTATTTTTTCTTTAGAACAGGGGTAAGGAGTGAAGTAAACCAATATGAGGTGCATCCAATTATTATAAATTAAAAAAAAATCCTATTTGTATGAAGAGTCAGTGTCAAGAGACTGACCACTGCTGATCTCATCCATTATAGCCAAGAGATTTGCTGGGGTAGCATATGTGAAAGGTAACCTTTAATATATTAGTAATCTCTCCTCAGATGTCTCCTGAATATGCCATTCCATTTGTTCAATAATACTGGCTTGTATCCAGTTTACTTAACCTAATGTGGGCCAGCCCCAGTCTGCAGCATCAGCAATCATAGTCATTGTTTGCTGTTTTGTCTGCTGGAATCTAATTGTCTTTCATAGTGGCAGGAGCCCTGACTGTTGCTTGGTGCCAGCTGTGAAGACCAAGTCTGTTCACCCTTCTTTACAATTTTTTGAAGACCTTTTTCTTTTTTTATTTATTTTTTGTGTCTTTGTTCTAAAGCCAGTCCAATTTTTCATTGCTGTGTTTCAAACTCAGTAATTGTGCATAATTCCTGACCTCTTTGATTTTCTTTTTAATTTTTATTCAAAGTGAAAGTTAAATATTCTCAACTAAAGTGCAGCCAGGAGGAGAGGCAGTTCTGAAGTGCATGGTGGCTGCTGGCACTGCAGGGAAGTGTATCATCAGGCAGTAGAACAGGTGCTATCTACACCTATACAGCCTGGAGGTGCATCCCAGTAAGGTGGTGATCCAGTGCTTATTTAGGGCTAGTGAGGGCTGCTTGTAAGGCCACGGGCTCTGCATGGGGTTAGGTACAGGAAACACAATAACGGATGAGTTAAGGAGGATTTCTGTTGGACAGGGTTGGGACTGACCAGCCCCACTAACTACAAATGATCTCTGATGCTACAGAACATGTCCCAGTGCTTTGATCTTCAGTTGGCCTTACTTATTTTGCGTGCAGCGCAGCACTGCTTTTTCTGGCTCTCATGGTACTGATGATAAGCGGGATGGATTTTCCACTGACAAGTGGGAGCTCCAGAGTCAGCGCTCTGCTCAGGTACAAATACCCTCTTAGCTTTGGCAGTTCATGGTTACAGAGAGATTTGTCTCTCCCCAGTCTGTGAGACTGAACATGTCGCTTCCCTGTGTCAAAGGAGCATGCTGATGTCTAATAGCAGAAGGACAGTTCTTTCATTTAGTAGATTATCTGGGCATACAAGATATATTTGCCCACATCAGTAAGCTCTGTGTTCCTGATTTCCCTCTGGACTCTGGAAACGGTGATTTGTTCCCTGTTCCACAGCCGTGCACAGTGTTGTATGGGGTGGCTGGCAGGGACTATGTGTATTGGTTGCAGTTGCTGGATGAGGCTGCCAGCCCTGGTATTTGGTGTTTTTCTTTGTGTTTTAATTCAAAGGGCAGCAAGGCTACATGGAAGTACCTCTTTGGAACAGGAAAAATCAGTTTTTCTAATGTTGCTGCATGTCATTACTCCATTTTATCAAGGGCAAGGCAGAGGCAAGAAGTTCAAAGAAGAAACACTTAATGGTCTGAATTCCACTTCAGCTCACTAGGATTTGAGCATATAATTACCTGTTGCTGTTCTAAACACTTTTCCCATGTATTGCTACAACCTCTACTCTGCATGTGTCTTTTTGTGAAAGCTACCAGACCGCCCACATAGTGGAAAATGTGGAGTGATGTGTGTTAGCAGAAATATTTGGAAATGGGAAGGCACTAATTCATCTGTGTGCTCTTGATTCATGAAGTTCATAAGCATAAAGTACTTTTCTTCTTACTAAGGTTATAAAGGCTTAAAATATACTAAATGAAGAGGATATAAAAGGCCACAGACCTAATATTTTCAGAATGGCCAACTGTTAAACAAGTTGTATTTCTTGATTGTAGGATAAATAAAAGCAAAAGCTAATAAAAGGCTTGTTAGAGAGGGATTGTAAAACTTAGAGATCAGACATTAGGAGAAAGAAGAAAGATCTGTGCCTTGAGCCAATTAACTTCTTGGAGACAAGCTTACCAAATAAGACTATAAAAGCAATATTAAAAAAAAAAAAGTGATAGAAGAGTAAACTTAGGGAAGAAGAACAGCTAGAGACAGAAAAGAAAAATAAAATCTTGCCATCAATCTTCTGGTAAAAATTCTGCAATGTATGGAGGGCTTACAGGAAATAGTTTAGGTGCTCTGAAATCATTAGGAATAGAGAAGAAAAAAACAATCCTGGGAAATAAAGGACCTTAGACCCATCTAAATGGTCACCTCAAGGAAAATAGAATCTTAGAGAAAAGGCTGCCAAACTTAGAGAAGCAGGAGATTGATGTGTAATAACTGTACAAATTTGAAAAGGAAATGGCTGTACTATGAACAAAATAATTTGTGCTGAGTTCACAGCAACAAAAAGCTTCTTCCAACCAGTAATGAACTACTTGGTTAATGACATTGAAAAGTATCATAAAACACTCCTGAAGACTTTGGAGAACGCTCAGAGCTGAACTCAGCTGCTTCCTTACTGCAAGTTTTCCAGTTCAAATGATCAAAACTAGGTGTTAATAAGCCTAAGAACCATGTTTAGCAGGGGTTAAAGCAGTATATTTGATTCCTTGTTGTTAGATTACTGAAAATTACTGTAAAAACACACAGGGAGAGCAATGTTGGTGCAATATTTGCACTAGAAATGGTATTCAAAATGGCATTTTACTTTTTATTAGCCCTTATCAGGAAGTCTCCTCTGAGAAAAAGAGATTAGATGAAATGCCTGGCTATGATGAGGTATCTGTAAATGATCTTGAAGGCACCAGAATGGTTGCTCTGTTGAAGCTGTCCAATTTAGTAGAGGCTCTTGCTGATGTGATCTTGAGTGGCACCATCACTGACATTGTAGGCATGACCTTGTATATGTTGCTCTCATGAACTGAAGTTATATGAATGCACATCAGGTTCAAATCCTTTGTGAATCCAGGGACAGGAGGAGACATTTTAGAAACCTGGTGAATTGCACTGAAGTCACATCTAGTAATGTAATGAAACCATTTCTGTGCAAGACGCAAAAGAACAGTTTTCACAGTGGTGTGAGACATATAAAAATGTCTACAACAAAATTTTCTTTTATTTCTCTTGGGCTTTATTTCTCTTCATACTGCTCTTATATTACAGTCAGTCATGAACGGATTTTTAAAAATGAGCTGTGGAACTGTATATCTGGAATCAAATTAATTTCATGGAGTGTACGGAGTATAAGTATCTAGTTCTTGTAGTCAGCTATGTAAGTCTTGCCCTGTGCTATTTGCTTGATATAAAAGCATTTTGACAGTTGAGTACTGTATAAGTACTTCCGACTTCCCTCTTTATATCTTTGCTTACGTAAAGAAATGAGATGGAATACTTCCTTAGTTATGGCCTTAGTTACCAGGAAGGTAAACTAAAACCACTACAGAGGCGTAAACAGTGTTGTAGAAAAAATCATTATTTATTACTCACTTTACATTGTGGTTGTCATCATCATTTGGGGAAAATAAGAGACATGGATGTCCAAAAAATACATCTTATTACTCTGTTGCTTTTCTAAAAAAACAATGAAACATCATTCTTAATACCAACTTAAAAGTGCACGGTCAAAGTAGCAAGTGTTCTTGGCCACTGCAGGAGCATTAAGTCTACCCTTCTCTGATGATAAGTGCTCTGAAGATCACTACTTTTCTTCACTTCTTCCTATAAGTGAACAGCCAGAAAGCCAAAAACATCCTGGTCTACATCAGAAAAAGTATGGTCAGTAGGTCAAGGGAGGTGATTTGTCAAACTGAGACTCTCAAATTTTTCAGCACCTTTTGATTCCTAGAGAATTAGTTGCTGCGAAATCTACATCCAAGTGTAATTATATTAAAATAATAATTAAAAATTGACTCCTAGGTCATAACCTGTGTAAAATACATAGTCAGAATCCAGGTTAATTAAGTGTTTGAGCACCCTGATCTAGTGGGATGTGTCCTGCCCACGGCATGGGGGTTAGAAATGGATGATCTTTAAGGTCCCTTCCATCCCAAACCATTCTCCAATTCTATGACAATAATGTTCATTTTCACACTGAAGTTAAAAATGCTAAAGAGCATGCCCTAAGTCATAATACCTGGGTCCCATTTGACTTTAACTTGATGCTGTTGAAGGAGGGTGTGCCCATGTGGGTCTGATGCCACGATATGAGTTAAAGAATAGAAGCCATAGTCATAAGTCTGCCAAGATGGCACAGTTGTAATTTTTCAGAGACAGTGTTGTCACTGAGCACTCTTTATCTTATTTGGGATATGATTCTGGTGTAAGCACATTGTCATTATTACAGTTGAAAGATGAAGGACATAAATATGGTAAGAGTTCAGGATTTTGCTTGAAGCACAATGCTGAGCAAGACAATCAATAGTTGGGATAATGTTTATGGAAATGATGATGTTCAAGATGACAGATTATGTATTTAGTGTTTCAACAAGAGTTGTGTACAGTATATTCATGGTTTCTTCTACTTCTGTTTTTATTTTATTCTGTGCACCTATTGTGACCATCGCTAGACTGTGTAGTGATCTACTAAAATCAATGTTATTTTCAATTACAAATTCAATTTAAACTATGAAAGAGAAACTAGAGATGCAGATTTTATTTATCAAGCTGACTTTCTGTATTGTGGTTTATTAAGTATGATGGATTTTGTAGCTGCGGTGCTTTGGCATTTTGGTACTTCTGTTTGTTGTGGTTAATTCTGGTCTTATAAATTAACAAGACATTAAACAATGAAGTTAGAGTGGTGCTGGGTTGTGGTCCAGTCCCTGGTAAAAAATGCAGCACTAGTGTAATGGCACCTAGGCTGCTTGTTATTCGTTGTAAGGCATCTAGCTATGGGAGTGTTAGATATTTGACAGCATTGAAAAGATTGCAGTCAGCCACACAAACTACCTCCAGTGATGTGGAAAGGACCATAGAATTGTTTTAGCAACAGCTAATTCTCTTGAGTCTTCTATGGCTTCTTTTTTTTTTTTAAGTGTTTTTTTTTTTTTTTTTTTCTTTGTTTTTTTTTTTTTTTTTTTTTTTTTTTTTTTTTTTAATGGTTATGTAAGCTTTTCAATTGTTTTGCATTTATTGTAGTTTAGATTTTAAAAGAAAAAGCTCACATCCATCCAAACTGTATACTGAGCAGTGGTACCTTTCTTTGAATAAAACAGCTGAACTATAAATAAAATTACGGCATTGGTTTTTTTAAAGTGATTTTTCTATAAATAACTTCTGGTCCTACTTTTGTCAACAAGGCATTTGGGTGTTAGTCTGTTAACATGTAGGTATTTCATTTCATGTCTCTGCTCATCTTTTAGCTGCTGAAATCCCACAGAAGCTTAATGTTGTGGGGTTCTTTTACAAGCTTAGTCTTTTTGATTTCCAGTTAAAAATGTGTGTTATTTCTTCCACCTTTCCTCACCTTGAGTATTTTTTTCCTTCTGAATAGTTTAGACTGTGGATTAAATGTATTAAAGGACATAAAGATGTGGCCTCAGCTATCAAATGTTTCATAAGAGCTTATTGCCTCATAATGTGCTATAGTTCAATCTTTAAGAAAAATGCATGAATGTAAAGCACTTAAGTAGTTTGGCAGCAGCTGTGGAGGAACATTGAAAAATTCTGGCTTTTGGAATACAAGGGGAAGATGGAGAATGAGGAGATACTCAGCTGTTACAGCTTCATTGAAGGGAAAATGAACAAGGAATTTGGGTAAAACGTTCAATTTTGAAGTTTGGGTGCAAGGCTTTGTTCTGCTGACACAGATGGGAGAATGAAATTGGATTAAAAAGCAGATTGGTTCTCTTGTCATCTTCTGCCATGAAAGAGGCTACCTTTTTCTCATGGGAGACTTCAGTCTTCCAGATATCTGCTGAAAGTACAATACTTCAGAAAGGAAGCGGTCCAGGAGGTTCCTGGAGCGTGTGGAAGACAACTTCCTTGCACAACTGGTGAGTGAACTGACAAGGGAAGGTGCCCTCCTGGACCTACTGTTTGTGAACAGAGAAGACCTTGTGGGGGATGTAGTGGTAGGAGGATGCCCAGGACAAAGCGACCACGAGATGATAGGGTTTTCAGTTCTAGGTGAGGTGAAGTGAGTGGTTAGCAGGACAGCCGCATTAAACTTCCAGAGGGCAGACTCCGGAATGTTCAGAAGGCTGGTTGGCAAAGTCCCATGGGATACAGTCATTAAGGGCAAGGGAGCCCACGAGGACTGGGAGCTCTTCAAAAAGGAAATCTTAGCAGCTCAGGAAAAAAACATCCCCATGCTCCAGAAAAAAGAACTGGCAGTGGAAAAAACAGCTTAGTTGAGCAGGGAGATCTTGAGGGATATCAAAAAGAAGAGAAATGTCTATGAACTTTGGAAGAAGAAACAGTCATCTTGGGTGGACTACAGGAGGGAAATGAGAGCATGCAGGTTAAAAATCAGGAGGACTAAGGCCCAATTAGAAATCAGATTGGCCAAGTCAGTGAAAGATAACAAAAAATCTTTCTATAAATATATTAACAATAAAATGAGGACCAGGGAGACTATTCAGTCCCTATTGGATGCAAATGGAACAACTGTGGCAAGAGATGAGGACAAGGTTGAGGTACTTAATGCCTTCTTTGCTTCAGTCTTTAATAGTAAGGAAAGTTGTTCCCTCTGTGTGCAAACCTAGGAGTTAGAGAGCAGAATAAGGCTCCCATGATTCAAGAGGAAGTGGCTAGAGACTTGTTTGCCTAGCTGGACACCCACAAGTCTATGGGGCTGGGTAGAATCCACCCAAGAGTATTGAAGGAGCTGGTGGATGTGTTTGCCAAACCCTTTTCCATTATCTTCCAGTGATGCTGACTGACAAGGGAAGATCCACTTGACTGGAGGCTGGCTGATGTGCTCACCTACAAGAAGGGTTGGAGAGAGGATCCAGGGAACTACAGGCCTGTCAGTCTGACCTCAGTGCGAGGGAAAGTCATGTAACAGGTGATCTTGAGTGCTATCATGAAGCACATGCAAGAGAAGCGGGTCATCAGGCTCAGTCAACATGGGTTCATGAAAGGCAGGTCTTGCCAAACAAACCTTCTATGAGAAAGTGACTCAACTGCTGGACGAGGGAAAGGCTGTGGATGTAATCTCCCTGGACTTCAGTAAAGCCTTTGACACAGTTTTTTATAGCAGTCTGCTCAGGAAACTATCAGCCTCTGGCCTGGACAGGCACACACTCTCCTGGGTAGAAAACTGGTTGGATGGCCAAGCCCAGAGAGTGGTGGGAAATGCTATTAAATCCAGCTGGAGGCCAGTTACAAGTGGGCTTTCCCCAGGGCTCTAAACAGGCTGGACTGCTGGGCTGAGACCAGTGGCATGAGGTATAACAAGGCCAAATGCCAGGTCCTGCATTTGGGGCATAACAACCCTGTGCAGAGCTACAGACTGGGAGAATTCTGCCTAGAAAGCTGCCCAGAGGAAAAGGACATGGGGGTGTAGGTTGACTGCACATGATCCAGCAGTGTGCCCAGGTGGCCAAGAAGGCCAATGGCATCTTGGCTTGTGTCAGAAACGGCATGACCAGGAGGTCCAGGGAGGTTATTCTCCCTCTGCACTCGGTACTGGTGAGACCGCTCCTTGAATTCTGTGTTCATTTCTGGACCCCTCACCACAAGAAGGATATTGAGACTGGAGCATGTCCAGAGAAGGGCAACGAAGCTAATGAAGGGTCTGGAGAACAAGTCTTACGAGCAGTGGCTGAAAGAGCTGGGGTTGCTTAGCCTGGAGAAGTGAAGGCTGAGAGGAGACCTCATTGCTCTCTTTAACTAACTGAAAGGAGGTTATAGGGAGGAGGGTAATGTCCTCTTCTCCCAGGTGTCAGGGGACAGGACAAGAGGGAATGGCCTCAAGCTCTGCAAGGTGAGGTTCAGGCTTGACATCAGGAAAAAGATTTTCGTGGAAAGGGTGATTGGGCACTGGTAGAGGCTTCCCAGGGAGGTTGTTGAGTCACCTTCCCTGGAGGTGTTTATGGGACAGGTGGATGAGGTGCTGAGGGCCATGGTGTAGTGTTTGATAGGAATGGTTGGACTCGATGATCCTGTGGGTGTTTTCCAACCTTGTGATTCTGTGATCCAGTGATTCTGTTTCTTTGCAGATTTCTCTGTTCTATACCATCCCCTGTCTCTGTTTTCTGGAAGACCAAATAGTTTTAATCCTCTCTAATAAAATTTTGTGTTGTTCTTTACTGCAGACCTAAAGCTTGTGTGCTTGTGAGCCATCACAACACATGAATCCTCATTTCCCCAGGGCTGGACCGAGTTGCCACTGAGTTCTCTAGAGGCCATTTACCACTGGAATATTCATGATTTGGTGATAGGGAAAGAGAAGAAAGTGCAATAAGTCTTAATATTTGAATAAATATTTGAATCTCTGTTCTGTCAGAGTGGGGTCAGGACTGTATTTTGGAAGGTGATCATTGGGCCTTGTGTAGTGGACTGGCAGGATGTGATAGGAAAATATGTTGTACAGGAGAGTTTGAGGAGTAGGAATCTGTCTGGACAGCAAACAGGAAATTGGGATTTTCTGTCCATCATTGTGCCCTCACTGAAGAACACTTGTTTGCATGTTGCCACTACGGAAGTATTAAAAGATGTGCACGTATTTCCTTAGAAGATGCATTGGTACCTTCTGGGGGACATCGTGATTTCTGTCTTTTGATTTTAGGGGGTGGGGGTGTTGTGATTTAATCAATGACTTCTGTTACAAGCCACACCACTTAATAAGCTAGTTGTTTTTTTTATTTTGATCACTGCTGTTACTAAAATATATGGACTCTACCCTTGGATCTCATTTTATTCTAAATACACTTGCTATACAATTTTAAATACATAGTTTCTTTCCTTTTTCTCTAATAAGCTGGCACTGCTGCCTTCTGTGGAGGCAGAAGGAAGCAGTTGTTTTGTACTTGTATATGAAGCCTTACTCTCACGTTGTATGTGAAGCTAGAGCAGGAAGTTGAAGAACTTAATAGGTTTTTATCTTCTGTATTTTTCTGCACCAAAAGATGTGACTCAGCTGCTACCAGCAGAATCAAAAGCAAATGCTTCCAAACAAGTGACAGGGAAGCAAAGCAGAGAAGGATATTTGTGCCAGGTTGACCTCTGCTCACTGCCCACCAAGACATTCTCCATCTCCCTCCTCAACAGGATGGGAAGAAAATAGGATGGGAATTCTCCCTCTATTTATTAATGTCATGGGCAAAACTGACTTGAGTTGGAGAAAACTACGTTACTGCCACTCAAGATAGTGTTGGATGGTAAAAAACAGGTGAAAAATGAAAATTTTCCCCTTGGCCCAAATTCCCTCCTTCATTCCCAACTCCTTTTTTCCCCAAGGGACATCACTGGCTCTGGCTGGCCCAGTGGTGCCTGGCTCTGGGGCAGCTGAAACCACCTGGAACTGCTGTGTCTGGCCTGGGACAGCCCTGTCCTTTCCTCACAGAGACTCTAGGGGTACCCAATATGGGCATGAACAGAGAGGAGAAATAGCTTGGAGTCAAGGATCAGCTTTCTAGGGAATGGAGAATTCAAGTAAGCAATTAAAGAAGGGAAACTTTCAAAACCAGTAAATTGTGTCTGAGCCCCAGTTTATGACAGGAATTCATCAGATTCCTGGAATGATGGCTGTTGAAGGGGAAAAGGAGTATAAAGCACAGAAAGTGATGTGAGGTGATGGAGGAGTATATTGTACTGTTCTCAATTAAACTAATGAATGTAAAGCAATCTCCAAAGGAGATTGTGATAAGTGGAAAACATCTCTTGGGTCTAATGGCATTTTTTGATGAAACAAACTTATCACAGTTAGACTGGGACAAGTTGTGGTTTGGAGAGAGTTTAATTTGTGCAGAAAGAAGTAAAAAAAATGAGGGATAAAAGAGCTATCAAATAGGAGGAGATTTAGAACACTATGAAGTTGAAGGGAGGTAAAGCAATGAGGAAGATAAATGAGAAAGATATGTAAGAAAGATATGGAAAAGAGCTAGAAAAACAATTATGGGGGAAAAATATTTGAAAGATCAAAGAACTGGAATGTGTTTTAAAACAGAATAAAGAATTATAATCTCTTACTGACTATAAGCAGTTACCAATAGATGGCACAGGTTGGTTGGTCTTACAAGATACTAGGCAGTACAAGATGATTTCCATGGGTTATTCAGAAAAACATAGTTTTAATAGAATGGGGGTCTCATGAGTTGGGTCCAGAAGCAACATGGCCACAATTACAGGTCTTCTCAGTAAAGGTTAGCAACTTGAATAGTGTCATATAAACACAACTGTGCTGCATCTGGATGAAAGCCTGTAAGTCTACATGGTGCTGTACATGGCTTTCTGGATTTGCCAAACAGAGCGACACTCCGTTTTAACTTGGCTGTGTTTGCGAGTTCAGCCAGGAATTTCCTGTAGCGCTATGTGGCTACAGTTTTTCCATTAAGGCTGAAGATATTCCACATGATGGGTTTCCCATGACACCCTGTGGAGAAGGGTGTCAAATCTAATTTGTCAGGGTGGGCATGCTGGTTTCTCTGGAGAAGTCTTTCTTTTTGGTGATTATATTCCTGTTATCCACCTCCTTATTTTGTCAATTTGAGGTGATGGTGGTGATCTATCGATGTCAGTACTGTCTCCCTCTCTCTAGACTCCACCCTTTGTGAATAATTCTGCCATTTTAAGCTGGTTTTTAGCCTATGCTAGAGGAGTCTTGGGTGGGCTAATCTGCTGGTGAGCTCTCCTGAGTGGTTAGCCTAACCTTCTTAGGTGTGCAGTTGTCTGCTGCTGATATCTAGGAAAGGAAGAGTGTGTGAATGACAGTGCACGTCCTGTCACGCTCATGGTGGCAGCAGATTTCTAGGGCTTTTGTTCAGTTTTTCTGGCCCTGCTTGACCCTGCCCTACATCTTCTCCCTTTAATTGGATGTGTGTGTTTCACACAAAAGCACTCTGCATTTTTTTTGCAAGGCATGTGATGTATATTACTCTAGAGTGTTAAGCATTAAGTATGTATAGTCTATAGTTCCCCTGTTGTCTGAGTCTGCCCAGCATAAACCCTCAGTTCTGAGACTTCATTCTTGATGAAACTGAGAAGTCAGCATCTTTCTGGATCAGGTCAGGAAGCTGCTCCATTGATAGACTCTGAATTTCAGTATAAGCTTAATTCTTCATGAAGATTATTTGAACTGACATGATAATCTGAAACTTAAAAAAGAATAGCTTGTTCATCATAGCTAGCTATGAAAATACATAATCAGTCCATGATTCCATTTTGAGACTAAATTTAGTGACGCAGGATTTCCAACTCATAAGAAATGCAATGCACTTCTAAAAGTCTTTTCATATTGCTCCCCACTGCATATGAACCCATGAAAAATTTTCATTGCTCCTCTTCAGTATAATTACATGCATTTTTGACATCAGATTCCAAGTAAGTTGTAATAAAAACAAGAGGGAAGTCAACAGATAATTTTTTTCAGAACAAATTAAGCCTAAATCTCTTTCTCTTAATCTTTGAAACTTTAATCTTCTAGTATAGAAATTCACAAGGGCACTGTGCCATGCTCAGGGAATGTGTACCTGCTGTGAGCCAGATCCCAGCAAGCAGAAGCCTTCTGAGTTTTAGCACTGCAATGCCAGTTCTTGCCAGCTGAGGGTTTGATCTATGCAGTTCATCTCTGTGTGCTTTCAGCCCTTTGAACTTTTATAACAAAATTGCAAGTGCCTGGATTAAGCATGAAGAAAGAATGTACACAGTGCGGTTTGCCTGGGGAGGAATCTGCTGACTTCCCAGCCCTACTGATCCATTGTAGAAATGACTCTCATGTGTCACAAACTCAGAGTTGGATAACTGTTTGAGTGTATATGCCAAACCTAGCTCGCTTAGCTCGGAAATAAACATGTGTTCCAATCTTAATTTTGTCCCTTGTAGCCTCTTGCAGAGATCAAAGCAAGCCACTTTCTGCCTAGAGTTGTCTTAGGTTTGCGTTGTCAAAGGTTTCAGTGCATAGAAAACTGGCAGCAGACTTAAGAGAGGGTATCATGCTTGAGTTCCTGAGTCAACATTTACCTCGTGCATAAAATCTGCTCTGATTCAGTTGTCTTCAGTGGGATCTGTGATGTAGCAGCAGGATGGAAGTTGGGCGGCCTATTTTTTTCAGTACAAAAAAAGTATGATAGACCTTTTTTAAAAATTTGCTTTTTATTTCTCAGATGATTTGCCTTCCTGCTGTTCATGATCAGTTGAAAGCTGTATGTTTTACACAACTAGTCTGGAATGTATTGGGTAGAATCACATATTGCTGGAGCTGGGAGAGATTCCAAGAGGCTATCTAGCCTACTAGAAGGATCAGCTATATCTTTTTGGTTTATGTTACTTTTGTAACACTATGGAATAGTCTTTACAGAGAACTCCTGCCAGGAAACAATTTATTTATTTTGTATTTCTGTCTACTCTTGTTATATTCACTTCTTCTGGTCCATCTAAATAACCAGCAATCTGACTTGAAGGACAGAGCCAGTAGCACCACTCTAGTTTTGGCATTTTTATAAACTGTACTTCCATAGTTACAGCCCTCTCCTTTCATACTTCTGGTCTGTAGTTGACTTCATCTCTAAATAATACTTTTAATTCTTATGTCTAGCTTATCTATTCAACGGTGCTTCTCTGATTTTTTGGGAACTGTGTGATTTATTATCTACTTAATATGCTAGTGCAATTGTAATTTGGGTTAGAATGGGCTCCATACTGAAGATGCAGAACCGAAGCCAAAGCCAAAAGTACTAAGAGAAAGTGCTAGGTTGAGCAAGAAAAGAAGAGTGAGGATCTGTTATTGTCAAATTTCAGCTTCTTGGAGAAAAGTGAATGAGTCAGTCTAAAGAGAAAGGAGTCTTTAATGAAATAGATGAAAGTTGTTTTCTGAAACCTGAGAGAATGAGACTGGTCTGTGGAACCACAGTGATATGGCAGAAGTCTGAGGAGACAGTGGTGAAAGGAGATCAGCTTGTGTGTTCTCCTGTTGAAGAGCTGGAGAATTATGCTGGAAAAATAAAAGGGAAGAAAGAGTTTGTCATTGGTGAGAGGAGTTTGGTATTTTTTTCCCCGGGACTACTTTCTACTTTCAGTCTGCTTTACTAAATATGTATCCTAGATCTACAATGAAGTTGGTTCCAAGAGATAATGGCATTAATCAGAAATAGGAAGTGGCTTATGATTCTGTGAAGTTGCATAGTTATGAACTATTACTGGATACTTCTTGGAAAATCAGAAATTAAGCCATCAAATATTGGACAGGTCCCACCGTGACTTGATCCCTATTTTTTCTTGTAGTAATTTTACAAGAAGAACGAGAGTTAATTTTTCTTATTTTACCACAAACACTTTACATTTGCAAACTATTCAAGTAGAATGGTTGTTATTGATTTTTTCTTGTTTTATCTATAGGTTTCATTGCATGTTTAAAGTTAGGTGGACACACTGAAAAGTATTAAAGACTAAGAGCTCCTCCATTCTTTTCAGATTTCAGAAAAATGGTGTTTCTGAGGTAGAAGATGCTGCTTGCCCTAGTTAGATCATTTACAGTTTGTATTCTGATAAATAGTAGGACTCCCAAATAAATTAACTTTGTTTATTTGCTGCCTGCGTGTACTTTCTGGTAGGTTTAGATGCAGCTATCTGGTTGTTGGCATAGGACATTTAGAGCTTTTAATGAGTTATACAGAATTTTCAGCTAGATATACTTATATCTTCCTGGCTGGGGATCTTATCTGGCAATCTCAAGATTCAGAGATTATATTCCCCTTGAATTCATAATCAGCAAAGATTAGGGTGCTGGATCTACTACTCTCTTTCCTATTTGAGCATTAGAAGTAAGTACTGCTGTGATGTGCATTTCACAGCCAGGGAACAGTCAGCTTGTGTTAAGAGGTAAAAGCCCTCCACCTGCCTTTCCATTTCTAATTACTGCAGAAGAGCTATTTAAGGAGCCACAAACAGTCCTGTATAAGATCAGTACTCCACATCATCATCTTCATCTGTCATAACCTCTAGCCTCTGGGTAACATGCTAATAACATGCCCAAAATTTTGCTTGAGGAAGATCATGCTTCCTCCTTGCCAGGAGGCAGTGGTTGAATTTTCCTTTTCCATCAATACTAGTAGTACTCAAACTTTGGTATTATTATAGCTCTAGTCCAGGACAATTTTGTTTCCCCAGTATGGAAAACATACTGTTGTGAAAATTGCAACCAAATATTTTGCCTGGACACAGGACTGCTTCACCTGGCAGCCTGGATGACACCAAAAGTCTTCCAAAAGACAGATGAATGATGGAATTCGCAAATAAATTGGGTACCAAATCTTATATCAGAAACCTTGAATGCGTAACACTCAAAAGGGCTTGTGTGCAGCTACATAAGCTAGGACAATATTTGTATGCTAGAGTCTCCTCTGTTTCTAATTTTTTCTCTCTTTCACTTTGAGTGGTCCAACTTCATTAGAAAGAATTAAAGCTAAGCAGCATAGTAAAAGAATAGCTTTACAGGGACAGTGGATACAGACTTGTGTAGAGAGATAGTCTTGAGGAGGTAAATATCTAGTGAGATGTAAGGGAATACTGTTGTCAAAATCCTTTAAGATCACCGTTGTTTCTCCCATCAGATGCCTGGGAGAGGATGATAAAAAATTGTGATCGAAGTACAAACCTGACCAAGCAGCCAACAAAAGAGGTTTTATTTTGCTTTTGTGGGTTTTGTGGTGGCTGGTTCACTTTATGCACTAATGAGAGTCTGAGTGGTTCCAGTTTTCCCTGTGTACATTGTCTATTTGTAAAATGTTTTATGGTTAAGGAGAGAGCAAGAAGGTCTGTGCCTCACAGCTTTGCTGCCAAAGACCTCATGACCACTTTTGTTTCTACCATCTGAATTTCCTTGAGTCAAACCTTAAGACATTTGCTAGGGTTTTGTAGTCTTCAAAGATGTGCAGCCTTGCAGGCTGTGTGGGGCAGAGCACAACTCCTCTCCTCCACACCTGCCCTGGCAGATTCTCTCAGCGTGGCCACAGTAGCCAGTGTCCCCTTTTCAGCTTCCTTGTCCTGCCCAGTCATTGCTACCAGGAATAGAGGGGAGGTGTTGTAGAGATGGCTTTCCTGTGAAGTTCCTGAACTGAACAATTTCTTCCTTTGTTCTTTGGAGGTGATAATCTTTGAACATAAAAGTTAAGCATTGTTTTAGGGTCATTTTTCACCAACACTTTGGTAATGATTAGAAAAATAATTATTTTTATTTTTGCTGTGATTTGGAAAGGAGTGTTTTTGTTTACCCATTGGCTTCCAAAATATTTTTCCAAGTACTCGCTTGTTTTTCTTTGCCTTTCCTCTTACAGAGTTTTGTATTTGTTAAATCATATGGAGAAAATTTATGTATTCAAAACATCAACTATTCAATGCCGTTTTACTTGTACCTGGTATAATTTAAATTTTACCTACATATAAAATGTTCTTTCACAGGTTGAGTGGGAGAACCTCACTCATACTGATGCTGCCTTGCTTGGCCCTTGCAGTTAAGGACCAGGAAAGTGAGGGTACTTTATAGGTTTCTTTTCAGTATAAAGTGCATTCAACAGACATGGCAAGCAGGCTTTAGGTTAACCTGCAACACTTACTGAGCTCAATCTTGAAAAATAAACAAAATTTATAGAAGAGGAGTTTGTTTGGCAGAAAAACTGGGTGAACATTATGGCTATGAAAACACGGGGCTCAATTCTGCAAGAAACTGAATATTTTGGCCTCAGTCCCATAAAGCACTCAAGCAAGTAGCAGGTTGACTGACTCCTAGAAAAGCTGAACCCATAATCCTTGACACCAGATGTGGAGGAGAGCTTAGATTGTTTGTAAAGTTGTGCCACGGCCAAGGCTTTCTCTGTCAGCACTTTGGTGGGATGGCTGCGCCTGGGTGCCTGGTGGCAGCCCTAGGATGTCTGGAAGTGGCAGACCCTGGCACTGCCTGGGTACCTGCCAGGTTGTGTTGCCCATGCCAGGTGCCTCACAGTGGGGCTGCAGGCCTGGAGAGCATGGCAACCTCCCTTGCAGTGGGGAGGAAGGGGAATGTGTGCAAGTGCTCCGTTACACCAGAGAAGAAGTTTCCTCCACCCACAGATTTTCCAGCTGTCTGTGAAGGCTTTTGTACTCACTCTGTCCTCTTTTTCCTGAGCTAAGCTCCTGTGTATAGCCACTTTGCACATGAGTTGTTCTCTCCAGGGAGAACAGATGATTCCTATCAAAGGGACTTCTCTCAGAGGGAGTGCAGGGCTGATCTGTCAATCAGCTGTCAGGCATCTGGCATTTGCATGATGAACTAGGCTCTGTAAATGCTTTGTGGCTTGGCTAACAAAGAGATTGATTTTTCTTATATTCTTTACCAAACTCCCCAGTGAATAAAATAGGGAAACCATGCACACATTTAAAGATGAATTTTATATAAAATTCTATTTTCCTTTGACTGAAGATTGTGATGAAGCTGCATTCTTAATATATCACCTTTGTTGGCTTAATAAGGTTTTCTGCTTTCACGTACTTACTTGTTTCTCTACTTTCCCTTAAGGTCCCATGGATTATTTGTTTTTTGTATTGCAGCATGCTTGCATGCATGCTTTCTTGTTCTATATGCGTTTATAATATTTAGCAAACAAACTCTGATTTTTGTGTGTGTGGTATATGTTATAGATACTTATTCCCCAAGAAATATTTCTTTTTCATTAAGTGATATGAGTGCTGTGGTCATCAATCTTCCCTTGATCTCCTTAGCGTGTTTATACAGATCACCAGTGCTGATGGATACTGTTTTGGGTTTGGTTTTGGTTTGTTGGTTTTTTTTCCTGAAGCTCATTTTACTCTCTGAATCATGCTGATCTGTTGGTATTTATAAGTGACGGAAATCAGTCCTTTGGTTTGTAATTTTGAACCCTAGCATAATTTAGTGTTACAGCATCTTAGATGACATTCCTTTTATTTTTACATTGCTATTTGGAAAGCATTCACAAAGGTGACAAAGTTGAACCTATGTATTTCTGTCTTCTGCAAAAAGTCCTGAACGACTTTCCATAAAATGATGAATCTTGCCTATTTTGAACCTGAGTGGAAGTGAATTATCTAAAAGATGTCAAGACTTTGAAAGTATGGATGTATATATATTTTTGGAGGTGGCTACTGATGGTAAAAAGTTGCAGAGAAAATAACTGGAACAAAAGGTTAGTTCTGATTTGATAGACATGGCTGGCATTGCAAACGGCTTTACCTCCCACACTGCATAGCAATGAGAAGAGAGCTTGGTGAGAAAGTTCAAACTGCTGAAGATTATCCTTTCACAAATATTTTTTTAATGGCCCCCTGTTGAAAAAGGTAAGATTATACTTCTGAGGAAGTATACCTCTCTGAAGAAGTGCTTATGCCATCTGCAGTTTCTAGAAACTCTGAAATGATCTTGAGTAAAAGTAACAAACTTTTCAGCCTTTTATATAGATATGCATTTTCTGTCAAGAACAGGTCTTATTAACTGTAAATCATATGGGGAGCTAATACTCTTTAGAGGAAAAAAATATTGAGGTTTGCATAGCAAAATATATTTTTATTCCTTTTGATTGCATTGCCTTTTGGGTGACTGAAAGTTTCTTCAGCTTTCAAGTCATGGTATCTAACATATTTTTATATATCCATCTCATTCACTCATGAGTGTGCAGTTGTCATTCTTCTGACAAACAATTTTGTTACAGTGCAATCCACATGCAAAATTATGAACTGGGAATATCCACAACCAAGTTGTTACAGTAACTTATTTGATAGTCTAGTGTAAATTTAGAACCTCTCTAAACATAGTGAACATAGTTCTGCAAGATTGTATTCATTGAGTTTACTATGAAGTTGAGTTGTAAAAAAATTAAATAAAATTATTTTTTTTTAATTCTACAGTTTTGATCTGGTTCAAACACATCTTCTGAAGAAAGCGGTAGGTCTTATATCATCATCACTGTGGCATACCCAAAGTGCATGTATTTTAATTAAGTAGGAAATTGGAAATAGTTGCAGTATTTTTTTACAACTATTAAACTTAAATTAGGTCTCAGTTCTGCTCCAAAGAATATATTGGGAGCTAGGTTGATGTGACATCAAACATACTTATTTTTATGTGTAACTGATTAGCTTGATTTAAATGTGACTCTTATGAATTCTCTTCTGCAAAAATAGGTATTGTGTCCATATACTTCAGAAGAGATGATTGAACTGTTTTGAATGAGAAAATATTTTAAGTGAAACCAAATTCCTCTTATATTTAAAAAGCAGAACTGATTGTGTTCATTTTCTGCAATTTTTCATCTTTTATTGTAAAGAAGAACATAAAATGTTCATAATAGACCATGCTGAAATGATTGCACATTTTCTTACTGGAGACTGGCTTGATTACTGCTTTAATAAAATTTGCAATATCTCAGTTCCAAGGTCAGATTCCTGACAAGCTTGATATTATTTGGAATTTATTTAGAAAACATATCCCATAATGAAATGTTCATAGTAAACTACTGAAAATCTTAGAAAGGCAACAAAGAAGGTTACAAGACGGGCGAGAGCTTTGTCAGATACGTCTACCTTCACGGAGAGCAAACTCAAATACTTGCTCTGTTAAAGTTATAATGTAGTTAGTAATTCTAATATTTAGCTGGCAAAGGTGGAAGGCCACCTTAATATTGAAGTGGTCTGCTAAGGAAGATCAGGACTAATACCAGGGTTGCTATACACATGCATGCTTCTTACTACCAGTTCATTCTTCCATTTTATGACTTCTGAAAACTAGTTGCTCAGGAGATGCAAGTTTCACTTCATTTCATACAGAACAATGAAGAGTGGCAAGCCCTGAAGCCTGGTGTTCTTGTTGAAATCTTGCTGGAAGAAGGATAAAATTTTGTCCATTATTAAAAAGGGTAGAAAAGATGACCCTGTGAACTACTGACCTCTGTGCCTGGGAAATGATGGAACAGAACCTCCTTAAAGCTCTGCTAAAGCACATGGAGGACAGGGAGTTGATTAATGGCAGCCAGTATTGCTTCACCAGGGGCAAGTCCTGTGTGACCAGCTTAGTGGCTTTCTGTGATGGGTTAGCCACATCAGTGGACATGGAAAAACCAACAGATGTGACCTATTTAGACTTCTGTAAAGCATTTGACATAGTTCCCCACAACATCCTTCTCTATAAATTGAATAGATATGGATTTGATGGGTGGACTGTGCAGTGGATAAAAAATTGGTTGGCTAGTCATATTCAGAGAGTGATGATCAGTGGCTCAGTGTTCAGGTGGAGATCCATAACAACAGCTGTCCTTCATAAATCTGTTGTGGTAACAGTGCTATTTAATATTTTCATTAATGATATTGACAGTGAGGTTGGGTGCACCCTCAGAAGGTTTGCAGGTGACACCAAGCTGAGTGGTGCAGTTTCTACACTGGAAAGATGGGATGTCATCCAGAGGGACCTCGACAAGCTGGAGAAGAAGGACTGTGTGAACCTCATGAACAAAGGAAGGATGTGGAACTGTTTGAACAGGTCCAGAGGAGGGCTACAAGGATGATCAGAGGGCTGGAGAGCATCCCATGTGAGGACAGGCTGAGAGAGTTGGGGTTGTTGAGCCTGGAGAAGAGAGGGCTATGAGGAGACCTTATAGCGACTTTCCAGTACGTGAAGGGGGCCTGCAAGAAAACTGTGGAGGGACTGTTTACAAAGGTGTGTAGTGATAGGATGAGAGGGAACGGCTTTAAATTGGAGAGAGATGGGTTTAGACAAGACATAAGGACAATTACAGTGGTGAGACACTGGCACAAGTTGCCCAGAGAAGCCGTAGTTGCCCATCGCTGGAGGTGTTCAAGGCCAGACTGGATGGGCCTTGGGCAGCCTGGTCCAGTGGGAGGTGTCCCTGCCCATGGCAGGGGCATTGGAACTGGATGATCTTTAAGGTCCTTTCTAATCCAAACTATTCTAGGATTCTATGACACTACAAGCTCAGTCTGATTCTTCAAAATTAACCTGTTATCCTGTTTATTTTTCAAATTAATTTGAAGTAAAATTCAGTTCTGGAATTGCACTCCTGTGAAGAGAAATGTATGAGTTACAACAGAGCCCAACAGTGTCTTTAACACTACAGATATATAAAATACAGGGGAAAATGATGCAAAATAAGAAGAAGAGAAATTCCGTGACTTCACAAGGGGTGAGACCACTGGTCTTGAGTATTTGGCATCTGGCAAAAAATCCTTAGTCCCTGATGATTCAGGAAGGAGGCAGAGACCCCAACCAGAGAAACTCGCTCTCATTGGAATGGCATTCTTTTGGGAGGACTTGTGGACTGACATCAGTTTGGAATCATTTCACATATGTATTCAAGGTTGCCCTCTGTGCAAGTATTTAATGCAAAATGGTTTATCTCAGCAGCACATAAATATTCTGATCATATAGGGATATGGTCAGCAGATAAACTTCTGCATGTCATGTAACCTGTCCCCTGCCTATGGAAAGAATAATTATTTCTAAACTATTCCTAAATTATGTTCTTTAAACTTTTCTTAAAAGGCTTCTAATGATGGAGATTCTCTAATCTCCCCAGACAGTCTTTTCATTTTTTCTGTTATTACTGTAAGATTTTCCCTTGATTTCTACCTTAAATCTTCCTTGCAAACTGTTCTTAATTATAAGAATCTCTCTTGCAAGGATCTAGAGAGTTGATTATTCTTATGTGCACAACATTTTTACGCATTTGAAGATTCTGAGTATATCTTCTTTTCATTATGCCAAATTTTTCTGCCTTTATTTGTTATATTCTTTGGATTTCTGACATTTTTCATTGCTTTCCTTTAGATTATTTCAAGCTGTCTAATCAAGTGCTTCCTCAAATAGCCTGATCCTTGGAGGGATGGGCCTGTGGCATGCAGTTTGAGGCCAGTGGGACCCTGCAGCTACTCAAGGTGTCTTAGAGGGAAGAAGTAGGGGTGAAATCAGTATTTCATGGGTCAGGAAAGAGTAAATATGAAGCTCTGGACTTGTATCAATCCCAGCTTATCAAATTAGATGAAGACATTGGTATTTTGAGGCAACAGACAGCTGTATTCAGTCTTGAGGATTATCAAAAATAAAGCTCTGTTTCTTCTCTTGTCCTTTATTAGGTGCCATGCCTGTCATGGACAGCTTTATGCATAAATTGGTTATGTGAAACCCTTGAGAATTTTGCCTGACAGAAAACAATAAAAGCTAACTTTTGTACTGAGAGGCTTTATTGATAGCGTAGTGTGTAGACTGGGTTGGGATTTACGTTGTTTCTTTTATCCAGGATGTGTAAAAGTCTTCTCTGGAAACCTTTTATTTCTATCTGCATTTACTACATTTCAGACTTAAGGATAGCTTTAAAAAATTGTTTGTTATTTTCTGGTGTTTAGGTAGAGTTAATATTGCCTTTCATAGGCAATGGTTTTGGGCCTTTAATTTTTAGGAAATGAAAACATCTGTATTTTTTCTCTAAAGCATTTTTTTTGAGATTGACAGATGCTACAAGGAGCTAAAAAGATATTGGGAAATATTTTCACTAGGTTTTTAGGTCCTAGGATATTTTTTTAAGACCTCCAGGTTTTACAGCTAGATGAACATGGGAAAGACAACCGTTTGTAGACTTGTTCCATGAAATGAATTGCTTAAATTTTTGCTGTTATCCCACCAGGTGTAAAGGGAACTATTCACATATGCGGTTTACAAGTTTTTTGTTACCTGAAAAACCACCAAAAGTATTAAATCTTTCTCAATTCAAAGTGCTGATGAATGCACATAGTCTGCATCCATCTTGAGTTTCCACAGAATCTTGTAGAGCTGAGAATGGGAGGTGATTCCCAAATGAATGGTATTTCAAAGTTTATTTTGTTAGGGCATTTCCACTGTGACATGAATATCTTGTTTGGTAATTCAGTCACAAGTGGGAGTGGGTTCTATACATCTTGTTAAGTTTGGCCTGTGGCTTGTCATGATGAGATAGTCTTTTTCATGTGTATCAGCAATCCAAGTAACTACTTCTCCTATGTCTTTCTCCTTTATTGTTGCCCTGATTCTCAAGCAGACTAAATCCTTTTTTAAAGGAATAAGTATTTTTTGTGTAAGAAAATTCCAGTTATGAACACATTTTGTTCTTAAAATTAACTCTTTGGAAAATCAGTTTGCAGCCTGTCTTTTGTTCTGTGTGATTACTTTCAGATTTGCCAGCAGAGTGGTAGAATGGACTTCATGAACCTTAATTATGACTGTATATCTTTTAGGTCCTAATGCAGACAGAATTGCAGTTAACACAGTGAATAAATTTATTTGGTGGTATAATCCTTCACTGATGGAAATAGCGGTGGTTCTGAGTTGTTAGACAAACATTTATAGTATTAGGTTGGCTTAACTGGATGCCAACAGTATCTACTGTGTTTTGCTTCATACTGGAGTTGAATATACAGAATGCCAGTGAAGTTCTAGAATCTAAAAGAAAATAACCCAAAGCAGCACATGTTCAGATGAAGAATTTGGTCATGAATGTTTTCTAGCAGCTGTTCTTATTTTAGATTTAATTTAAAATACATTCATCTTAATTCTGTGTTCAGAATCATCAAAGCCTACCAAAAATCCTCAGATTTTCTTTCATGGAGGTCATTATCAGGTTCTGAGGAACTGTATGTTTATTACTTACATATTTTGCATTTCTAGGGTTTTGTATACTTCCCTAGGGCACAGTCTAACTCAAAGAATAACAGGGATTGACATGCTTTTAATTTACCCAGTTTCAGTGTTACAAGCACAATGCATTCAGACCTGTTACAGAAATAAGCCAGTTTTACTCTTAAACCTCCTATGTGTATTAGTTTTATTAGCTTGCTGAGGTTTAAATATTTTTTTTTAAATAATCATGAAAATCAGGGATTTTGGTCCTGATTCCCATTCGTGCCATGGCCTTCTAGAAAGTTTCATTATATTAAAGTTGGATGTATGTCTTTTCAGAAGCTTATCAAAGTAGCAGAAAGAGCAGAGTATAAATGAGAGAAGTCCTTTATGTTTATTTTTCAATTGGGAAGTTGTTGTACCCTGTGGACCACTGCCATCTTCCTGTACTTTACCCACCTTGGCAAGCACTTAAGCCACATTCTGTCTCTCACCAAGTGTTCTATGCCATAATGTAGTTCAGAGTAGCACTGCTTGCAAAGACAACTTTAGGTAAATACAGGAAAAACTTTAGGCTACATAACACTGCCCTCCCATCCCAAGTTATATTTCTTACATTAAGGAATCTCAACTGAAGACATCTAGGCTTTAGGCTTCAGGATTCACTTAAACATCTAGAATTCAGGAAAAAAGTTTGCTTCCCCGTGCTTGTTCCATCCTCTGTATGATTATGGTAAGGGTTTTGTCACTTCAGTTCTTATGTATCAGAAAAAAAATGGACTTGACTCTTTGCTTAGGCAAACAAACAGCAGTCTGCTATGATCACATTTTGCTAACTGCTGTTGATTGCTTATGTTGATTACATAAACTGTGGCTGAAAGACTTTGAGCCAGCTGGTACATATTGGCTAGTTTTTATTGCACTTATTCTGTACATATATTGAGTAATGAAAATTATCATTTTTATGGATTAGTATTTTAATATCTGGTTCTGAGTGGCTTTAGACCCGGCCAAACTGTGCCCCAAGTAGGCAAACAAGCTGACAGATGACACCAATGAAACTACTGGTAAGTGTGAAATTCCATGCATGCTTTGGAGGAGGAAAAGATGAGTGGAAGGCAATAAGGAAATAAATGTTAGGATTTAAGAAGTGGGAAATATTTCTTTTAATTAATATTTTACTCCCTGTTATTGTTGCCAAGATACTGTGACTTTACAAGTAAGCTGTTTGCTTGTACCTAGTCATGTTGCCTTTTGGGAGTCTGAAATTGAAGATTAAATTGCAATTAGAGCAGATTCTTCATGTGATAATGAACTGAACTCCTGATGTGTTTATGTTCGTAAAATCACAGGATGTTTGGGTTGGAAGGGACCTTAACTTAAAGAACACCCAGTTGCACACCCACTGCCATGGGCAGGGACACCTTCCACTGGATTAGGGTGCTCAAAGCTCCATCCAGCCTAGCCTAGAACACCTCCAGGGATGGGGAATCCACAACTTCTCTGGCTTTCATTTGTCTTCTGCAACCAGATGATGATTCTCACCCGCACTGTTCTGCCAAGCTCTTTCTTCAGGAACTTGCTCCTAAATGAGACCTTAGGTTCTGTCCCAGTAGGTGTTGAAAATTGAGCTTCTGGCTGATTTACTGGCTAACTCTGGGAGAATGTACAGCTGTGTATGTGTGGGATGCAGATGCTGTGTGGCAAAGGTGTAAGGGGAGAGTGACTGAGCAGATCTCACACTCAGAGCGTGTGACCTGACAAGTCTACACTTACCACAGATGTTAGCCTGGTGCCATCTGACTGAGAGTGTGAGTTTATCAGCTTGGGTTGCAAAGCAGGGAGTAGAGGTTGGGATTCAAGATAAGCAACGTCAACAGTAACTTACTTTTCCCTTTTCCTTTGTTTTACATCGTTGTGAGCCTGCTTCTTGAGGGCAGTGTCTCTTGGCACGTGTATTGAAAGGACCAGTAGCTTAGCTTAATTTAGCTTTGATTTGAGTCAGTGTTGCTTTCTTGTGGGTGGAGAAAAAGGGAAATTGAATTCTTCTCTAGTGAGCTGAAGAAAGTGAAGAAATGCAAGTAATTCATTAAAACTCTGGTACATGTTTTGTAAAGCTGATGAGCAAAGACCATACAGCTCAAATCAAAAACATCCAGTTCCTATTTTAGACAAGTAAAACAAGTATTGAGCAAAACAAGCTTGTGTATTCAGGGCAGTTTAATTACAGCTTTAAATAATGAGTTGGAATGCACTGATGATTGCCAACTCCTGTTGCTATGCTGAGCTGCTTGGTGGTCTTCAGCATGAACTGGGTGCACATTTGGGTTTGCAGACGCAGCCTTGGATCCACTAGGTTGTTTGTGAGACCATGCTCTTGTGAGATTTGTAGACCAGTTCTGCAAATCCACATGTTTTAGGTAGGCAAGGCGAGTAACTAATAATGCAGGCACTTTGCCAGAACTTTTGAACTCAGAATGTGATTTACTTGTCAGAGAACTAAATTGGTTGTCAGGAGCTGGTCAGTTCCAAGCCTGTCCTACATGTTTTTCTCAGATTTGTTGATCTCTCTACCTTAGCCTGAAAAATGGGGATAAAAAGAGTTACCGCCTACTGGGAGGTGGGGGCTGTAAGATGGGAAAGCTGCACTGCTGGTTAATGCCACTGAAGGCTGTAGCTATAAAAAAGCAGAATGCTTCCCTGGAGCATAGTAGTCTTCCTAAGCGCATAGCTGTGCGATGAAGGCTATGCTATACTGTTTCCAAATAGGTAGGCAAGTTTTGATGGGGAACTTTTGCTGTGCTTTTTGATAGCGTGTTTTGTTTCATTTTGGGTTTTTCAGTTATTTTTCATGATCTATCTGAATTTGAAAGTTAGTTTTACTACTAAAATTAAAATTTCTTCTTTTTTATTTTTAAGTTTTTAGAATATGTATGGAATGATAGCAATTTGACTTCACCAAAGTCCCATCAGTCTTGGTAGGTCCCTTGCCTCCAACTTTTATTGGGTATTTTGGGATTGTAGAGGGCTTTCAGCACCCAGTGGCCTCTAAAGAAGGGAAGCCCTGTGTTCGTGAGGTCCCAGTTTGTACCAGGGACCTTCTGTCTGCACGGTTAATGGTGGCAATTTGATATCACATCTGTGCAATGCTTGCATAATAAGGAAACCCTAAAAGGATACCAGTGTGTTTTCCATTTTTATATATGTATACATGTGTTTGTAAGATATATGATCTTTGTCAGGTTTCTTTTTGTACTTGGTTATTGAACCTTTGAAGAACAAACCAGGAGTGCATTTTCTTAGTTACATTCTAAGTTTGTACTGATAAAAGAAATTCCAGTAATATCTTGATAATTGCTTTCATTTAATAAACACATAACATGCAATATAATCTTGATATACTCTAGTTAATTTGAAAAGTGATATAAGGGAAATTTGAATAAAATCTTTCAATTGAATTTCTTCTATTATCCTAAAAGTTCCCTACTTTTTATGAGAGCTTTTAAAATTACTCACTTGGACTGATTCCCAATGGAATTTTCCTTCTCTACTTTATTATTGTAATTAATAATAAAATTGAACTCAACCTTTCTAAGTTGTCAATATCTAAGGACAAATGTCACATCTGACAAAGGCTGACTGTCAGGAAAGATTAACATTGAATCTTGGGGTGTTGTGGGGAAGGAGGAGACTGGCATTACTTCTCAGGTGCTGTTCATATTTTGTTTTGACTTTGTAAATGTTTCCATTTCTTTCTTCAGCTGTGTAAATATCTATATACATGCACAAATTGATCAAAAAGGTTTTAAAAGCTCCTAACAAAACAGACAATTTTATTGACTTCTGTGTGCTTAACAGATGGTACACATGGAGAAAACCTGTGGTGTTCTGACTGGTGTTTGCAATTTCACAAGCCAGTGAGAGCAGAAAAGAATATCATCCTTAGTTACAGTAAGAATTTGCTAGACATAGGCCGTGTAGAATTCTTTAAATAACTGATATCATGTAAGATACTTCCTTATTTTACACCTTTCCAGAAATACATCTACTTTATGTATGTATCCAGATGCAGACTTCATGGCGTGCCCAGTTACTTGGTCTAGTACTGATCATCTAAACACATTCTCTTAAGGATATTGTAGAATAAGACCTTAATTTCTCATTAGTCATCATTTACATATTTAATTTGGAAGATCTGTAAATTTTGTAGCTGCTGCAGAATTTGACCATTATGTGCCCAGTGTTGAGGATTCCAGAACTGGACACAGTACTCAAGATGAGGTCTCATAAGAGAGGACTATAGGGGCAGTATCACTTCCTTTGACCTTCTGGCTATACTTCTTTTGAAGCAGCCCAGGATCTGGTTGGCC
This sequence comes from Piaya cayana, assembly GCA_013389865.1. Taxonomy (NCBI): domain Eukaryota; kingdom Metazoa; phylum Chordata; class Aves; order Cuculiformes; family Coccyzidae; genus Piaya; species Piaya cayana. The sequence continues at coordinate 75,412 of WAAB01022723.1, forward strand.
TTCTGGCCTGCTAGTGCACACTGCTGGCTCATGTCAAGCTTCTCGTGGACCATCACCCCCAAGACCTTCTCTGCAGGGCAGCTCTCTCCCAGTATGGACCTCTGAGGAACATAGCCATGGATCTCCATCTCGACTTCAAGGCATTGACCACTACTTTTTGAATATGACCATCCAACCAGTTTCTTATCCACTGAACAGTACACACATCAAATCCATATCTCTCCAATTTAGAGAAAAGGATGTTGTGGGGAATTGTGTCAAAGGCTTTACATAAATGCAGATAGATGACATCCATTGGTTTTCCTGTGTCCACTGCTGTGATTACTCTATCATAGAAAGCCACTAAGTTGGTCATACAGGATTTGCCCCTGGTGAAGCAATACTGGCTGCCATTAATCACCTCCCTGTCTTCCATGTGCTTTAACATAGCTTCTAAGAGGATCTATTCTATTTGAGGTTCAGGCTCGACATAAGGAAAAAATTCTTCACAGAAAGGGTCATTAGGCACTGGAACAGGCTGCCTAGTGAAGTGGTTGACTCGCCTTCCCTGGAGGTGTTTAAGGTGCAGATGGATGAGGTACTGAGGGGCGTGGTTTAGAGATTGGTAACTAATTGGAAAGGGTAACTTGCTAAATAATTCTGAGTACTGAAAACTGGATTTATGAAAATAACAGTGGATTTTCTGTTTCTAGTTATTTTTGCTCAATTTTATCACCAGTATTCCAGTTCTTTGTAGGTAACACTTTGCAATTCTCTTGCCTTTCACGATATATGATATTTTTTGTTATTGTGTCAAATTCTAATGACCAGTGTCAGTAGAGGGTTTCTAGTTTCTGTTAAAAAAAAAGAATAAATAAATGAAATCTAAAAAATGAATAAAATTTTAAAAAATGAATAAAAAAACCTTTTAGTCTGCGCTTTCAGTTTAAGGGCAGCAGTAACTTGCACATACAAGGAAATAAATCTTTAAAATCCCAGTCCCCATTTTCAGTAGCACTATTTTTCTTTTAGGTGCTGAGCTTTTAGGTTCATGTGCTTTGAATTAAACTGACAGTGCTATTGTCTGATGCCCTTAGAAAGGGGAGAAACCCTCCACGTTCTTACCGTTGTTGACAGCAAGTAGTAGATTGCAGATTTTGCAGTTCCAGAAAATACTATTTTTTAAAAAAATGCAATGCCTTATACTCTTTAATTTATACAACGTTAGCTCATTTTTTTATAGATATCCTCACTGGAATTTTAAGATAGTTTTCTGTACATGAGTGTTCTCATTCTTGCTATCAACTTTGTGACTGCCCAAATTAGGTAATGAAAGTCAACATTTTATCTTGTTTTATTTTCTCATTATCTCATTTCAGTGAGATATCAGAATCAATTCACATGAAAAAATATAATAATAGATAAATCAGATTTCTGTAGAAATAACTTTGTGCCTCTCTGCCTGCTTTCCATTGCATTTTGTTCCTTCAACTGAAAAGAAGGGTAGCAAGGTGGGTGCTGGTAGGCACTGGAATATGCTGCCCAGGGTGGTGGTTGATTCGCCTTCCCTGGAGGTGTTTAAGTTACGAGTAGACGAGGTCCTGAGGGACATGGTTTAGTGTTTTGTGGGAGTGGTTGGACTTGATGATCCAGTGGGTCTCTTCCAACCCGGTGATTCTGTGATTCTGTAACAAGACACAGGGCAAAAGGAAACGACCTCGAGTTGAGTTAGTGGAGATTTAGACTGGATGTCAGGAAAATTTCTTTACTTAAAAGAGTGGTGAATCCCTGGCAGAGGCTGCCCAGGGCAGTGTTGGAGTTGCCACCCCTGGGGGTGTTTAGAAGGTGTGTAGATGTGGTGCTTTAGGATGTGGTTTTGTAGGCACAATGGTGTTGGGCTGATGGTTGAACTGGATGATCTTAGAGGTCTTTTCCAACCTTAATGATTCTATGATTCAAGCATCAGATACTGTTTGACAGGGAATGCCTCACACTGTTTCTTTCTTCGCAGTAAAATAGAGTCCATATTTCAGCTGAGACAATCAAAAGCTACTGATATTACAAATATTGTATCATTATTGTATCTTCCATCTCATTAATCTCACTTCAGATTAAAATGTGTGTGCAGTGGTTTAAATTATGGAGCATTCTGTGTTTCTTAGCATAGTAATGGGAAGAAAGTCACTAAAATGCCTGCACAGGAGCAAAATATGACTGTGATTTGCCCTTTCACTTCACAAATTACTCTAATGGAGTAGAATGGGTTAAAATTTTTCATTGAGAAATACCTTTTCCTTGAAATACTTTTTCCTTAAAATACTGTAGTTTTGTTTGGTGTGTGGGAAACCTCCATTTCTGGTAGAAAAAACCCCCCACAAAGTTAAGGCTTGGCATAGAAAATATCAAAAATTTTTGAATTTAAAGTGTCATTTTATTTCTGAGATCAAAACCAAATCAAAACGAGTATTTTTACTTGTAATCTTAAATGATTGGTTTGCAGCAAAAATGATGACTAAATCTTTTTGAAACTTCTCATGGGAAAAAGGAAAAATTTGGAGCTCTTAATCACTTATGTGTGAGAGTGCCACATTGCTTTTCAAATTGCTCTGGTGTGAGTTGGTTAAAATTGTGTTAAATCCATAGTGACTAGAGATTTGAGGTGTATGTAATTCGAAGACATGGACTTTGGTGACATGGTTTAATCTAAGACAGATTTTGCAGAAACTTATATTTGGAATTTGGGTTTGCATACTGCAGGAGGCCTGGGAAACCAGGGAGACAGAGTAGACAGCATCTTCTGCAGGAATGTGCTCCAACCGTGTTGTACCCTCCATCCAGCTCTATAGGGTCTAAAAGACAGTTTTGCTTTATATTTTCATTGCATAGAATGTTTTTTTTTTCTTTTCAGAAGTTTAGAAGGGATTGAAATAGACAATTTTATTTCAGAAAGAGTGTTTTTAAACAATGCTGTGCTAGTCCTTGGTTAGACCACAACAATATACACATGCTGTTGAGTGAGGCAACTGACTCCTGATCTGACTGCTGGAGGTAGGACAGGATCAATCTATTTGTTCTCAACTTCTCATTCAATAGCTACAGTTTTAAATTCTTTACAGCATATTATACTAGACAAGGCTGTAATTCTTACAACTAGTATTTGATAGGAATGGTTAGACTTGATGATCCTATCGGTCTTTTCCAACCTGGTGATTCTATGATTCTAAAGTTGATGTTAAGTGTCATGCCTATACAGCTTCCAACTTTTCAGGTTCAGTTGGCCTATTTTTTCCACAGGAAAATGTCTTAGCTTTACATAGCAGTAGCTTTCCTGGAGGAAATGGGTAAAGGTAGAGAAAATTGTCTTATATTTATGCTAGGGATATTAAGGATCAGCTGCAAAGGGCAGGAAAAATGATTTGAAGTCATCTATGGTCTGAAATATCCAGCAGCTAGGCAGTTGTGACTCAAGAAGAGTTTTAAAGATGCAGTAAAATGCACAGACCAGCAAGAATTCATCTTATCCTGGTTATAATGGAAAACTGATGATGGGATACCCAATTCAGTGCTGTGTGCAATGATGGATTCTGTGTGATTAAGGTCTCTGGTAGAACCATGCTCATACTAGGATTTCTTTTTGCGTAGGACTTCTTTTTGCATTTACTTAAGGATTTAAGTGCAGGTAAAAGCATTACAGGTTACTTATTTGTGGATTAGGCTGGGAAGAGGTTTGTCATACTCCTGTCACTTGAAGCAAATAAATGTGGCAGGATGCAGGAGCAGTGCAGGTCCACATTGCACAAAGGATAAACACAAGCTTGCCTTCTCCTGGTCTTGTATGAGAAGCTTCAGGATGGAAATAAGGGCAAATGGCTGAGTGAAGTTAGTGTTCTGAATGCAGGGTCCAAGGTACTGATCATTCCCAGGGCTGGAAATTCTCTTTTCATTCTGCTTTGTTCGAAAGAAGGCTTTATTGACAGTGATTTGTCAATGCCACTTCTTTTACTTTCATTTCCTTATTTCAATGTAACATTGTCCAGCTAAAGACTGGAAAACTCAGTTGTCTTCTTTGATTACAAGCCCCTTTGAACACTGAGTAGACTCTGCTTTCCTTTTACAGGGCAGATGTTTCACGAAAATTTGTGTACCTACAAACTGCAGGTGTGTTTCTAAGTAGATGGTTGGTTTGGCAACATTTCTGTTAGACCCTATGTCAGCCTCTTTCCAGGTGTGCTGTAGTCCAGATATCCAGTGACAAATCAATGATATTTGCCTTTCTGTTAGCAGTGATCTTTACAGTGCCTCTTAATTTGGTCATTCTTATGCAGGGGACTGTTTTCTTGCTCCTGGAAAAAAGAATCCTTTCTTTCCCTCCCCCAGACACCTTCGTTTGCAGTAAACACTGACCACAAGGGAGAAGCTGACCTTTGCGCAATTGTAAATCAATTTCTCCATTCAAACCCAGTTTTCTCTTCGCTTCCTTTCATCCAGGTTGATAAAGTGTGTGGACAGCCTAGAAAACAAGAAGCGGACCTGTCATCAGACAACATAGTGCCAGTGAAGGAAGTGACTGAAGCCCAGACGTTCGTGATGACTCACACTAGTCTGAACAATAAAAGAAGGTAACCCTAAGAAACAGCTGCTTTGAAATAAACTCTCTGCCTCACTATTTGTGTTAACAGTTCCTTGCAGCACAGTGTTAAAGCCAGCGTCACAGTTCTGTTACCCTGTTCTGTCTATGTGCTCTCCAGACGTTACCATCACTCATAGTTACACAGATATGTTTGTGGCTGGTCTCTCCAAAAAAACCTTTATACATGCCAGACTTGATGTCATTACTTAGGACCAAGGTGCTCATTATTTTCAGAAACTTTCAACAAAAGTTATGAAAGCTTTTCCTCAACAAAGTCTGAGTAATTTCCACAGTCTAAATTACTTAAAATCCATCTGCCTGGGTCTTTAAGGACTTGAGCTTATCAAGGGGCAGAGGTGGGAAGTGGTGCAAAGGAAAGATTTGTTGCCCTGACACAAAGTCAGTCCCTCATTTTTCAGGGCTGGGGAGGAGTAGTAAAATCCTTTGCAAACTCTTTTATCTGTTACATAGTAGAGCAAGAGCAGAAGCATTTCTGTTTGTTTGTTGCTTATTGTGACCATGTTGGCTTCTGGTCTTCAGCTGCATGCCAGTTGAGAAACTAGACAGCTGAGTTACTAGTGCTTGTCCTAGCATGAAGATTCTTGCTCCCAGATCTTCTGGTCTTTCTGTCACTTTCCCTTGTGTAACTCCTGGGTTGGTATTCTGTAAAGAGTGTACATCCCAACCCCCCAAGTGTAAGTGGGGAGGGAAGGATGTCATTGGAATCCCTCTCATGATGTATGAGTAGATTTAGAGTTAGATAGGGTTAGAGCTAGTCTGACCATACAATCACAATGACAGATTTCTGGCTAACATGTTTTTCTCTGTAACGCCAGTATTAATCTGGAACAACTACAGTGAAGTGAGTGGAGCTGGGCTTATGACTCCATCTGAGAACAGGGAGTCTTTGTGTATCTCTGTATGTTGGATGGGTGGTTGACAGGCAGCAATATTAAAATTTCCCAAGCCTTGATTCTGGAGTTTGAATTGTGAAGATGAGATTTTAATCCATTTCTATTTTAATTCTCAATTAAGTTTGTATGAATGAAGCAAACACTGCTTTAAAAAGATGACACTAAGAGAAGCAATCTAAGTTTTTCGAGATAGCAATATTTTTATCCCTTTGTAGCTTAAAACAAAGCACAACCACTTGATGTAGTGCTTGGAGCTAATACATTTTTACCTTGCAAATCACAGAAAAGAACATTAAGGAAATTAAATTAATAAATTCAGAGGTTATAACCCAAAGAACAGTTAATAGAATCGTAGAATCATAGTCTCATAGAATAGTTGGGGTTGGAAGGGATATTAAGGATCATCTAGTTCCGAACCCCCTGCCCACTGGATGAGGCTGCCCAAGGCCTCATCCAACCTGACCTTGAACACTGCTGGGGGTAGAGCATCCACAACTTCCCTTGGCAACCTTTTCCAGTGTCTCACCACTCTCATCGAGAAGAAATTCCTCCTTATGTCTAGTCTAACCCTGTCCCTCTCCAATTTAAAGCCATTCCCCTAATCCTGTCACTACAAGCCTTTGAAAAAAAGTCCCTTCCCTGCTTTCTGGGCAGTTCAGATAGATCACACAGTAATAGAATCATAGAACCGTAGAATCACCAGGTTGGAAAAGACCCACTGGATTGAGTCCAACCATTCCTATCAGATACTAAACCATGCCCCTTAGCACCTTGTCCACCTGTCCCTTAAACACCTCCAGGGAAGGTGACTCAACCACCTCCCTGGGCAGCCTCTGCCAGTGCCCAGTGACCCTTTCCATGACAGATTTTTTCCTAATGTCCAGCCTAAACCTCCCCTGGTGGATCTTGAGGCCATTCCCTCTCGTCCTGTCCCCTGTCACTTGGGAGAAGAGGCCAGCTCCCTCCTCTCTACAACCTCCTTTGAGCTAGTTCTAGAGAGCGATGAGGTCTCCCCTCAGCCTCCTCTTCTCCAGGCTAAACTACCCCAGCTTTCTCAGCCGTTCCTCATAAGGCCTGTTCTCAAGCCCCCTCACCAGCTTCGTTGCTCTTGTCTGGACTCACTCCAGAGCTTCAACAATAGAAAGATCATGGGAAAACACACTGGTTTTCCTGTGTCCACTGCTGTGGTTACCCCATCATAGAAAGCCACTAGTTTGGTCATACAGCACTTGCCCCTGGTGATGCCATGCTGACCTCCCCATCCTCCATGTGCTTTAATGTAGCTTCTAGAAGGATCTGTTCCATGATCTTCACAGGCATGGAAATGAGGCTGACAATTCGATAGTTCTTAGGGTCGTCTTTTCTACCCTTTTAAAAAATGGGCACAATGTTACCCTTCTTCCAGTCATCAGGGACTTCTTCTGGTTGCCATGACTCTTCAAATATCATGGAGAGTGGCTTGGCAACCACATCTTCCAATTCCCTGGCAACTCTGGGATGCATCTCATCAAGTCCCATAGACTTACATATGTTCAGATTCCTCAGGTGGTCACAAACATGATCCTCCTCAACAGTGGGAGGGTGTTCCCCCTAGTCATCATCTTGTTGCTCCATGATCCAGGAGGGGTGAGGAGAGTGATTGTCGGTGAAGACTGAGGCAAAAATTTGTTAAGTACCACAGCCTTCTCTTCATCTGTTGATATGAAGTTACCATTTCCAACCATTAGTGGGGATAATTTATCTTTAACCTTCCTCTTCTGGTTAACGTACCTGTAGAAGCCCTTCTTGTTGGTCTTCTCTTCCCTTGCCAAGTTCAGCTGCAGCTGCGCCTTGGCCTTCCCGACCTCATCCCAACACAACCAGGCGATGTCTCAGGTTACCTATCCCTGCTTGCACTGCCTATACAGTTCACTCTTGTTCTTGAGTTTTACCAGCAGGTCTCGACTGACTCATTCTGGTCTCTTCCCTTTCCTGCCTGATTTCCTGTATCTGTGGTCTGAGTGCTCTTGTGCCTCATGGAAATCAATCTTAAATATTTTCCAGCTCTGTTCTGCTCCTTTGTCCCCAAGGACCAGTAGGGGGTCCTACTGTTTTCCTGAAATTTAGTGCCCTGATTATACTCCTCACTTGCCCCATATCCCTCAGGACCTTGAACTCCACCAGCGCATGATCACTGCAGCCCAGGCTGCCTCCAATTCTAATATCACTGATGAGCTTGCTTGTATTTGTGACCATCAAGTCCACTATTGCATCCCCTTGGGTGGTGGTCTCTACTAGCTGGATTAAGAAATAATCTTCAATGCACTCCAGGAGTCTCCTGGATTGCCTACAGCTTGCCGTGCTGCTTTTCCAGCATATGTCAGGGTGGCTGAAGTCCCTGAGTAGAAAGAGAGCTTGTAAGCATGAAGCCTCCTGTAGCTGGCGGAAGAAGACATAATTGGTTGTCTCTCCTGGATCAGGTGGCCTGTAGTATACACCAACCACAAAGTTCCCGTTGGTTCCATGGTCTTTTATTCTGAGCCACAAGCTTTCAACCTGTTTGTGGCTACTCTTCAATGCTAGTTCTTCACATTCTATCCCATTCCTGACATAGAGGGAAACACCTCCACCCCTCCTTCCTGGCTTGTCTCCTACAGCCTGTAGCCATCAATAGACACACTTCAGTCATGGGATTTATCCCACAAAGTTTCAGTGATGGCAACTAGATCATAGCTTTCTAGTAGTACAGTAGCTTCCAGCTCCTCCTGCTTGTTTCCTGAGCTTGTGCATTTGTATAGAGGCACTTCAGCTGGGCTGCCTGTCACATTGCCTTCTTAATGGACACTTTGTTACCTATAAGGTGTTTTGGAGAAGCTTCCTCCTTGATGCCTACTACCTCAGGAGACTCCCATTTGTCTCCACAGGACTTCAGCAGTACTACAGCATCCCCAGCATGCCCCTGGGCAGCTGGTGGAGGGCCCATACCAGCACCCCATTTCTCCAACCATTGTCTATCCTTCCACCTCATGTCATAGGCTAGCCTGAAATTACACCCCCTCCCCCACATCTAGTTTACAGTTGTAGTACAATTAATTAAATATGCTTTTAAAACTACAGAATCATAGGACATCTTCTGTATAAGTCAGTGACTTAACTGGAGTATATACACTGGCAACCAAAACCACAGAATTACCAACCTGTTAACAGGTAACCTCCTAAAGAGATGCAAATTAATGTCTTTAGTGGCATGACAGCAGTTCTTTTTCACCTGAGGATCTGCTCCTTTCCCTTCTTGACCATCAAGACTTACTTGGATATTGACCTGTTAAATTTTAAGGCCTGTAGATGGAAAATATACTAAAGCTAATGTACTGTAAATTAGACAGTTTCCCAAAAATGGTCTTCATACCAAAATTGATTAAAAAAAAAATCTAAACTGAGGATGGCCTTACATAATTAGAGTAAATCATTACTGAACTACAGTGTTGATAGTTATTGTGGAGAGCCTGTGCTCCAAAAAGGAATGATGGTGCCATGCCATAAATAGTAAATGGAGAATATTTTGGAATTTTTCACAACTTACTTTCTGTAAAACATATGGCACAAAGATTGCACTTTGCTTCTTGGAAACGATTATGAATCAGTAAATAGAGTGAAATTCGCAGTGACTGGCCTCATCTCTGTGTTAATCATCATCTATAATTTAATCACATATGATAGCGATAAAAAGCAATTTTAGGTAATAAAATTTTATAATGGTTGGGTGAAATAATTCCTGCAGTGGTTTGTGTAAAATGCACTTAGAGTGACAGATAACTGCTACAAGGGATCTAGATTATGAAAGTAATTATATGAATCTTTTTGGTGCCATTTCTTCTGGTGATTTAAAAAGTGAAGAACAATAACATCAGCTGTTAGTTTAGGTACAAGGTCACACAGGGGAAATCAGCCCAAATGAGTCTGTCTGCATGGTCGGCTCAGTAGACACTCCTCCAAATAATCCTTTATTCAAGGAGTGTATGGAACATGACTCCTGTCTTTTAGAATAAGGAAAGAAAAGGAGAAGGAATGAGCCAGCACTGCCCAAGAAAACAGAAAAGCTGTGGCTCATCCACTTAATGTGTCAGAATATTCTCAACCTCAATGACAAGAACCAGTCTGTTAGCACATCTGTAGGAGAAACCATGATACAGTTGTCCTCTTGTCTATTCTGTCGTACCTGCTTAAAGATACCCTTACAAGCCTAGTGCCAAGCAGCTTGTACCTCCATATATGTTTGCTCCAAAGCTATTGCATGTTTGCAAGGCCAGTTACACAATCAAGCTCCTTTTACAGAGAGTTCAGTAGAGCAAAGGCAGCTTGTAAAATTGGGAAGTGGGACTCTCAGGATGGTGACTGGTCAAGATGACCTGGCTGGCCTGTCTTCTGGGTGTGTGTTGTTTGAGTCTGGCTGGTGGCAGTCTTTCTCACCCTCCCTCTGCTGTTCTGCACAGTGTGGTCCTGCATGATCCCTGAATTAACAGAGCAACTGGATCCTATTATTGTGGTAGCTGAACCCTTTTCTGTTTCTTTTGCTCTGATGGGTTCCTGGGAGATGTCCCGTCTTTCTTTATTTTTCCCTGCATTCCATTTCTGCATGTTTTTTGTTATTCAACATAAAGTATCAGGCACAACAGTGTAAGAAGCTGAAATTTGCATAAATGGTCTGTGATCTTGTAGGAAACCTTTTCCTCTGATTAAGCTGAGATGTGTAGATTTGATGAATAATTTATTTTATTTTTGCATTACACTATCATGTTCAGGGATTAGCTGAAGGGGAATATTGCTGCTCAAGTCTTTTTTTAATGTGGAGGTTACTATAACATGTAGTAGAAATTACAAGAAAATTGAAACCATATGATGATACAGGGAAAGTACATGGAACCTCAATCAGTAAATTGCTGAGTTCAGCACAAAGTACTGTTCTAGTCAGGGTCTGGGCTCTTAGCAAAGTTGAATACCTGCCTTTCAGCGTGCCTGTGGCATGTAATATTTCAAACCACTAAGCATAGGCTGTTTACAGATCTGAATATAAAAATATGTTGCATTTTAAAAAGAACTATAACATGATAATAAGTCCCTAATTAGAGGAGGCAGACATTGAAATAATATTTTGTTGGGGCTTCTTTGTTATGCTATGAACTTACAGATCTTTTTTTCATCTTAAAATAAACAATTTTGAGTTTTCTGGGGAATGTTTGAAGTCAATAGCCTCTATTTTATTTAAAATTAACTATCTGTTAGGCCAGTTATCACATGGTTTTATTAAAATTTGAGTATTAAACTGCTGGTGCAAAACAGATTAGTAATGCCAGGTGCAAATTAACTTAGTGTGAAAATGAATAAAACGTTTCTGACTGACTGGTCAAGCAGTTTCAGCAAGTCCAGATGTTCCCTGTTACAGATTCTCCTTTTCTTTTTTGACTGACTGTGTTGGAGTCACTGCTTCAGTGATGACAGGCAACACTCACTGGATAATTTGTGGGAGTCCATCTTCTCCTGTGGCAACCACTATCATTAGCTTCCAGAAAGTGCAATAGCAAAGACACCATTGTCTAGGTGTCCTCAGAGCTGCTGAAAGTGGTGCATACTCTCTCCAGTGAGAGTTGTTGCCATTACTTTATACATCATTGTAAAGGTGTTAGAAAGAGCAAAATTAGGTATCAAATCATGTAAGTGGAAAATTGTGTCATGATGCTAATGTTAAATACAATTAAGAGACCTCAGAATATTTAGTGCCACAAAATGTGTTTGAGTTAAATAACTACCAGAGTTATTTCTAGTTTTTCCTCCCATATAACCTTAAAGCTTGCCTCCCCTCTTTTGCAAAGTTTGGATTTTTTTCAGTGATGCAATCTGACCAAAACTGAACAGCAAAACATATCTGTATTCACGTTATTTATTAACTGACAGGAAATCACAATTTGTCCCAGAAAATGGATATTCCTTATTTGCATCCCCCTTCCCATGGTGCTTATTCTAAACTATTTGCCATTGTTTTTTGCATAGCCTGATACATTTACAGTTCTTTCATTTGTTATCAGTTATAGTTAATTTCAGCACCACTAAATTTATTTTCAGCTTTTTGCTGTGTATGCTACATTTATAATTGTGCTCCTATTCAAAAAATGGCTGGGAGAAACAATCTGAGTTGTGGGGTTTTGTTAGTATTATGTTGCCATTTTTAATTGCATTTATGCTCTGGAAAAATCTTATGACAGTTTTCCTCTTTATTTGTTTTTTTTAATTTTATCTTGTGCATGTACTTGATAACCTTTCTTTCAAATAATTTTTACTTTTCACTTTTGTTTCTCATTTCTTTTCCTCATTTGCCTGAATTCCTGCTTCTCCCCTACTCCCCAACCTCTCCCGACTGATGCTTGTTCTCCCTGGCCCATTCCAGTTCTCTGCCTTGGAAAGCTTCAAAGAATGACAAATCAAGAAGCTTGAAAAAAATCTCTCGGTAAGAATGAAAAGGTGACAAACTTTGTTGTCTTTACACGTAGCTCCTTGCCATTGTAATCTGCAGTTGCAGCTGTAATATAGGAGCTGGCATACTTTTGACTACTTCTTTTAAAATGTGGGGCACTGGGAAACCATACATTTTCTACATAGTGTGTTTAGTTTTTATGCTGGTGAAAAGTAAATATTTTCACTTCTTGGGAGTTGGACACAGAATTCTGGTTTTGCTGTGATCCCATATGGAATGTCAGAGCCCTGCTCTGCTGAAAATGCAATGGAATTTAAGCCTCTTGGGGTGAGCTGAGCAAGACAAGCTTTAGACTTTCAGAAGGGTGATCTTTACCTCCTTTGAAGAATACTCCATTTTAGAACATGTAAAATTTTTATCATCTGTGTCACCTTTCATAATTGATACTTTTAGGATGTTCTGTTGAGTGGTTTCTGTCTGGACCTAGCTTTTCTTTATAAATACCTAGAACTCATATGCGTAAGTGGCCAGCCATGGAAGTACTTATTCCCTTGTTATAAGCCCTCAAACTCCTGCTTTTTCCTTTGCTTAAGATGACAGCTTTCCTACATTGTTAGGGTAAGTTAGTTTCTTAGGGCCATGTCATTAGTGGCTTATCTGGAGCAGGATTTTGTCATGCATAAGGTGAGCGGACAGTTAAGTGCTTTTCAGAAAGGATAGAGACAGCTGTGAGGGGAGATGACTGCTGCTCAAACCTTTTATGGGGAGGTACCGAGCAGTGGACTTCAATATTGCTTAAATCACCTGTTACTCCCAAAAGAACAATAAACCCTGACTGGTTTTGTGCCAAGCTCTGTCCAGCTGTATCCCCAGGCACCTCCTCGATGCAGAGCCCCCATTACAGCCTGCTAAGCAGACACATTGAAAACCAGGATGAGTTCTTTGGCCTTCCCAATGGGGATGCAGATAGTTCTATGATAGCTCTAGCTCAGTTTGTGTACTCTATCTCCTTCTCAAGATCTATAACATCTTATACCAAACAGGAGTTTCTAAAGCTGTGGAGGTACAGTAGTTTCCCATTTGGAAATACTCTTAATGTGTGCTGAATTAAAATTTGTTACACTTTATTTTTATGGCTACCTCAGCCACATATATATATAATTATATTATGGAAGAGGCAGCAGTTTGCCCACAAGATGTTTTTCCTTACATACAGCACAAACGAGCTTTTTGCACTGGTCAGTGCCAAGTTTTCTCTTGATTTTTTTAATCTGTTTATTCTGAGATAGTAGGTGTATACTTTTTTCTTCTTTTTGGTGTGTGTTAAGGTATTTCTTAAAACAACTGTTTATATGTAAATATGTGTGTTAACACTGGACTAAGTAAGACTGGATGATGCGTACAAATACACAAAAACCAGAAAATAATCAACTTCGATGGATCATTTCTGTAAGGGTTCTAAACTCTTAAGGGTAAAGCTCAAAGGGGGCTTAAACTGTAAGTGTACTGTTCTGTTGTTAAATGTATGCTTCCTACATTACAGAGAGTTCACCAGTTACATGAAACGATCCCGAATCTTTTATGCCTCTATAGCAGAAAGGCTGTGTGATGGAGACCTGGTGATGAGAGACAGCTCAGCCTGCTGGAATGGAGAGGATGTTGTAGAAAGGTAAAGTTCCAAGTAAAAGTTTTCCCTAATTGTGAAAAAGGTGACTTCATATCCTTCTGATGGTTCATAAGCATTCCAAGACACCATTGTCATCATAAGTTTCTCTTTCATATTGAACATGATGCTTAATTGAGCAAGGATTTGGCTAAAATAAAAGGTTGTTGATGCTGAGTTTAGGTATCTGTATTAAATATAGTGGAACACTTTCTTAAAGACCTACATAGAATCATAGAATCATAGAATCACCAGGCTGGAAGAGACCCATTGGATCATCGAGTCCAACCATTCCTATCAAACACTAAACCATGCCCCTCAGCACCTTGTCTACCTGTCCCTTAAACACCTCCAGGGAAGGTGAATTAACCACCTCCCTGGGCAGCCTGTTCCAATGCCCAATGACCCTTTCCATGAAAAACTTCCTCCTAATGTCCAGCCTAAATCTCCCCTGGCGGAGCTTGAGGCCATTCCTTCTTGTCCTGTCCCCTGTCACTTGGGAGAAGAGCCCAGCTCCCTCCTCTCTACAACCTCCTTTCAGGTAGCTGTAGAG
>WAAB01022723.1:89694-138013 GCA_013389865.1 Piaya cayana
GCAGGACCCGCCATTTGGCCTTGTTAAACCTCATGCCATTGGACTCAGCCCAGAGGTCCAGCCTGTTCAGATCATTTTGCAGGGCCTCCCTACCCTCCAGCAGACCAACACTTCCACCCAGCTTAGTGTCATCTGCAAACTTGCTAAGGGTGCACTCAATGCCTTCATCCAGGTCATTGATGAAGACATTGAAGAGGGCTGGACCTAGCACTGAGCCCTGGGAAACTCCACTTGTAATTGGCCTGCAGCTGGATTTAACACCATTTACTACCACTCTCTGGGCCTGTCCATCCAACCAGTTTTCTACCCAGGAGAGTGTGTTCCTGTCCAGGCCAGAGGCTGACAGTTTCCGTAGCAGAATGCTGTGAGAAACTGTGTCAAGGGCTTTGCTGAAGTCCAGGAAGACCACATCCACAGCCTTTCCCTCATCCAGCAACCGAGTCAATTTGTCATAGAAGGCGATTGTAGGACTCTACATTGTAGAGTCCTTTTCTTTCACTACAGGGAGAACACTCTGCTTGTAGAGAGATCTGACTCTCTAAAGCTCAGTTATCAAACTGGTACCTCTGTGACTGATGGAAGGGCCCTTCCAGTCTGGGGCTGACCAACAATTAATAAATTGTTGGTAGAGGACTAGAAGCTCTGTAGAGTTATAAGATCTTTTTTATATGAGTTTGCCAGCTCTGGTTTTTTCAATCTGTATTTTACCACAGTCTTTTCCTATCACCCTTTAGGATCCAAAGTGGAAAATATACTTGCTCTAAACTTAATGCTATTATTTCTCTTATTCTGCATAACTTGATGCAACATTGCCCTGCAGAGAAAAAGACCTACTAAGAATGCAACTGTATCTATTACTATCACTGTTGAACTATACATCAGTTTTTGCTGTGAGAGTTGGTTGGAAGGATGCCAGTGAATATTTTCCAAAAACGTCTTTTTGTCGAAACAGAGACATAACATGGGATTATGTTGGCTTTCATGATGTTTATTTTTGATACGTGTTGATACTTCTCTGTAGCAGTTTTAAAAGATCTTAAAACTTTTAAAACTTCTAGCATTCTGTGTTCTTACTTTAGAACAAATTTCATGCTTGTTTTGTAGGAATATATGGAATAATTTCAATGTGGGACAGAGGGAGATGTTACAATTACAGACTGTCCCATTAGTCGATGTTCTAAGTTCCATACAGCTCTGCTTAACTTCCTCGTGTGTAAATAACTTCAGCTTAATTATGTTTGAGATGTTCAGACATAAATACATATCTAACACATTCAGGGATAACTTTAGTATAATATTTCAATGTATATTGGCATTACAAATTAATTTTAGAAACATATTTAAAGATTTTGGCATTAATGCAAGATTTTAAATATCATTGTTTAGTAATTATAATACTGAATGAGTTCTTATTGTGAAAATAATGGAGAGGAAGTGGGAAGAACGTCAGTGTTAAACTCAGGGTTTTAATTGAAAAGTGTAAACCCGATTGGAACTAACAAGGTAATGTAGACAAACCTAGTGATCACCCGGACACCTGCATTTGAAGTTTAGGATTTTAAACTTGAACTGCCTCAGATAATAAGTATTTAGAGGCTGTAATTAGCAAGTATATAAAGAAGCTTGTTAGAAAATTGTATCAATGACTTCTATCAATGCAGTTAGTGTACAGTGAAAGTTTTGGTAGCACACTGCCCCTAAGAGTGAGGTGGTGTTGTGCTTCAGAGCTGTCAGACTGGGCTGGCTGGCAGGTTTGCTGCTTTCTGAGGAATTCAGTGGAAATGCCCCATCCTGGTGCTGAACCTGCCTACCCATACTACCTGTGTGAAACCTAATGAGATCACAACAGGTACCAATGTGACTGCAGGCGGTAATCTGGATCCAGGTTCTTGGATGGTTTTGATGCTATATTTTCCATTTGCAAAAGAATCCCCTGTTAAAACCATGTCGACCTTCCAATTGACTCTCAAACAGAAAACTTTCAAAAGTTTGGCAGGGAAATTGTTGCTTGAAGAAGCAACATCTGAATCATGACCATGATGTGCAGCAGCTTTAAATGACTTTTTCTAAGCAAAGGGTCATGACACTTCTAGATCAGTGAGACATTTTACAAACTACAATTGTTCTGTAGATGTGCAATTTGTTTTAGGCATTCCTGTTGCTTGGTTCCTAACCGTGGAACAGGTTGGAAGTTTTTGCAGAATTAGGAGGTTAAAGAAGGTGATGATTTTTTTTTTCCTGTAGATTGATGAGACTGTTACCTGCTCCAGGGATTTTTCTTTTTCCAGGCTCCTCATGTCACATGATTAGTTTTCAGCCCAAAAGCCTGAGTAAGAGGAGGTAAATTAACAGGAGCTTGGGCAAGCCGGTAGTAGCAGAATACTTTTGAAAATTTGAGGGCTAAAAATTTGTGAAAGGAAGAGTAGATTTACTGAGTGGCATGAATTTATGTTTAAATATCTCAAATCTATGACAATTCTGTCATTGCATTTTTAGCAATCTTAAGTCAAACGCTAGTTTGAATAGCCATCACAGCTCTTGATGGAATGTATCACTAGTAAAACAGAGCAACTGAAGTGGTTATTGTGGCCTGCTGATTTATACTGCGTTTGTGAAATGGCTTACTGAAGTCAGGAAGAAATAGTGGATTGTGTCAAGAAGAAATGAACATTGCTGAGATTTTGTATTTGTTTGCCATAGTCATCATAATATTTCCAAGGGAAATTAAATGCTTCTTGATCTCCTGATGGTTATTCAGTGCTTTGTTTTGTCCTGACTAGGTCTTAAAAAAAATTTTTGGAACTAATATTTCTGCTTCTAAATCTGATATTTTGGAACACTCTTTCTTTCTTTGAAAGAAAATAATGAGTTCTGTAAGAAAAGAATAGGGAAATCTGTGTCTTATAGAGCAATGATTTGCTTCAGATCAAAATATATACTGTATTAATTGCATTTAAGTGAGAAATCTCTTTTAAGTCTCCACTATTCATGTTGAAGTTTAAAGCAGCCTCCAGTTTTCTACTCATCACAGAAAAAGCAAAAGAAGTGTTATTTTTTTTTTTATACATTATAAAGTAGAGGACAAATAAGCTTTAAAAACAAATAAGCTTTTTCTTTTTTTTTTTTTCCTTTCACACAAAACATGGAAGTGTTGAAATGTAGTTGAAAATGCAAGTTGTGTACTAGTGAGTTTGAAGCATGCTGTTTCTTCCATAGTCTTCAGTGGCTCTGCAGCCCAGTGTCACCATTTTGGGCAACCCCATTTTTTTAAAACTGAAAACCAAACCCAAATTCTCTCCTTATTGATGAAAATCCACAGCTTTAGGAGAAACTATGAAGTTATGACCATAACCAATATATTTTCAAATAAAAAAATCCTGGAAAAGTAGAGGAAGAGGGGAAGAATTCTTCTCCCTGTTGCTAGGGTTCTTCTTTCCTAATTTGTGCAAGTAAAGCATTTTTGAACACTTGACTTGTAGTCCCATCAAATACCTGTGAACTGTTATCATTATTTGTCTCTTAATTAAAGATTTGTGCAGATATTTAGTATCTATAATCAGGAGTTAGCACTAGTGTTATGAAGAATGTGCTTTAAGGCACTGTAATATTTGTTGGGTTTCTGTCTAGTCTCATCTGTCATGCTTAAACCTTTTTGAGCAATAACCATTTCTAAGTTGGAACTTATATATAAAAGTTGGATCGAAGTACCAAACAGTTTTATTTGAAGTGGAGAAAGAAAAGCCTTTGTGAAAATCACTCTAGGGAATTTTGTGTTTGTTGCCTCTCAGTTTCAAGAGGAAATTTTGTGAGTTTCCAGATGAAATATTCTTTTTTTTTATTGCCAGTTACCTTGACCTGAAATAACCTTAACAATGGTAGAAGTAGAAGAAAGATTCTGATGGACACAGTTTTCCATTGCACGGGTACAGATCCCAACACCATTTTAAATGTGTCTCTTCAGATCCTTATAAGTAGATTTTATCTGGAATGGGTTTCTCTGAATGTGGAACACTTCGCAATTGATATCAAAACATTTGAGACAGGTTAAAGCCTTCATTCTCATTTATCAAAATATGCCTTGGCTTTGTACTGCTATGAGGAGTTAAAAGCAAAACCGTAACCCTCTCAGTGAAGCCTACAGGTTTGACATGTAGTACCCTGATTTGGTTGGCAGGGGGGCGGGGCAGGGAAGGAGATTCTTTTACAGAAACTCCTTTTCATATTGGAGTCACTTTCTCAGGAAATTTCAAATGAAACATTTTGGGGTTAAAACATTGCATATAAAAATAGCTTTTAAACCAGATTACTGGGAGTATAAGAGAAGGATATTTTGTAACACCCAGTAGAAAGCCACACTTTATGGTTTCTTTTCCATGCCATGGGTTGTGGGGGTCTCAGGGTTTGTGCAAGCTGGATGAGAAAGGAAGTAGCAAATGCCAGTGACTTCCTTTTCTCAAAATGTTTCCATTTAAAGACTTACTGTTTTTGCAAACTTATTGTCCCATTTCTCATTTCCTTAGGATCTAGCAAAGAGTCACCTGTATGGCTGTATGGGTATGGAAAACAGACAATAACTTAGCTTTAGCATGCTTAAAAGGCATTTAACTTCTGTAATTCTTGTGCCGTTGGTGTAAACAATTTCAGAAGATATACTTGTTACTATAAGTTGTAAAATGCTACATATTTTTGCAGTATTTGGGAAGTTTTAGGTATTTTCCAGGACTTGCAATGTTTTTATTGGTCTTTTTTGTTGTGGTGCTGGTTTATTTTAAATCCTGCAGAATAAACCAAATACTCTGTGTTGGAAGTGACTGTTTAAAATACAAATTTGCCAGAGCTTACCCTTCAGAATGATGCAGAGCTCTGACAGGCTTTGAATGACATATTATGTGTCTTTCTGTTAGGATGGAGTATTAAAGTTAATTGGCATGCAATTACCTGAAAGGTAATTTGTAATTGCAATTACAAGGAAGCTGTGGAGGGACTTTTTACAAAGGTATATAGTGATAGGATTAGGAGCAATGGCTTTAAATTGGAGAGGGGAACATTTAGACTAGACATAAGGAGAAATTTCTTCACAATGAGGGTGGTGAGGCACTGGAATAGGTTGCCCAGAGAAGTGGTGGCTGGAGGTGTTCAAGGCCAGGTTGGATGGGGCTTTGAGCAACCTGATCCACTGGAAGGTGTCCCTGTCCATGGCAGGGGCTAGGAACTGGATGGGCTTTGAGATCCCTTCCACCTCAAACCATTTTACTAATCTACTATTCTATGATTTTATGGAAGTATGTGGATTTAAATAAGGCTGCTAATTACCCCCTGCACAACCCCAATAAACCACAGGAATGAGAGATGGCAGTTGTTAATAGCCATCCTTCAGCACATGTAAACTTGTATTGTGAGGGCACCCCTTTTTGGGAACTTTCTGCTTGCTGCCTGTAAAACGGTAATGTTTTTGCAGTTACTATTGGAACCTTTCACTTCAATATTGGAGACCTGTGAAATCTAGGCAGCAGGTTACAGTGAGTGCTTGGCATACTTGAAGTGAGTAGGGAAAACAAAGATGGAAATAGCTCAAGGTTTTCCTTATTTCGGTCAAATTTAGTTCATCTACTAGCTAACTGCCTGCATGAGAGAGAAAAAAAAGTATCCTGGTGAACTCAAACTTGATGGCACAGGTTTGAATTTGCCTCACGTCCTTCTAAATGTCTCATAAAATGAAAAGTGGCTGCTCTGAGAATATTCAAATGTATCATTCGAACATAAGGGTATGTGATGTATTTCAGATAGAATGTGATAATTTGCTGTTTGTGACACTTGTCCTTCAATGTGAAGAAGCAAAACTCTTGAGCTGGATTAGTTGGAAGAATATTCCTTTTCTCTGGGCTACTTCAGGTTTCTGGGGATATTGTATTCTGCTACCTGAATTGGTCTTTTCCCTGCTCCTGAAGTGAAGTTAGTTGAACCAGCACCAAAGGACAGCACTGGGCCCTGCTCTCCCACTTTTTTCAAGTGGGAAAATAAATTCTGCAATTTTAGTCACTGAAAATTAGACATTTTGCATATGTTATAAACATACATACTTTAACTGCTCTACAAAATGCATCCATGTGGGTTTGGTTAGATTCAGATGAAAGGATCAAAACTGACTCTGTAAACCAAGTGGTGCCATTGCACCATATGAAAGGAAGAGGAAGAGGTGTAGAGAACTCAAATAGTGTAGGTAAGAGGGGGTATGCGGAGGTCAGGTGTGGGTAGGAGGAGGCAAGGTGGTGGAAGTAGTACTTAGTCTGGAGATAGTGCAAAGAAAACACTTAAGGGGGTGCTGAGCTGACTTGAATAACCATTGCTGGGATATCCTGTTTTAGAGCTCCCACCATCAGGCAACAAAGGCCAGTCTCTGGCTGCATTGGCACTGCAGGAACAGTACAGAGGCTTCGCTCTCTTCCGTGGGATAATCTGGATTTATGCTTGATTGATGAGAAAGAATCTTCTAGAATTGGGGGTTTGAGATTGATCATAAAGAAGGATGAAAAAACTGGTATGTGTAATGTGTTCATTCTACCCTCCTCTGCTTTATTTGGAAGTATTTTGCATATTACAGTGTTATGATTTAAAAATATTTATTCTTAGAAATGGAGTTACCTTCATCTGTGAAAGAGAGCTCTGGAGGTCTCTGACCCAGCCTCCTCCTCAAAGCAGGGGCTCCTATGAGATCACATCAGCTTCCTTGGGGCTTTATCCAGCATGGTCTTAAAAACCTCCAATGATGGAGAAGGTATGATTTCTCTGAGTAAGTTCTTGACTGTCCTTTTGGTGCAAATTTTTTTCCCTTGTATCCAGTCAGAACCTGTCTAATTTAAAATCTTATGTCTTGTTTCTCATCCTCTCACCATACACAACAGAAGTTTGCAAACCTGAAACTCTTGAGGGCTCTGCTGATGGCAAAGAAGTGCCAGTGCTTAGCAGAATCTCTTAATAGCTGTCGGATACGTTGAGAGACATAGCAACCACATTATTTTCCATTTTTACCAGGTGAAGGTCTTTACTGAGATGCAAACAAGCAATTGATTTTTAAACACAGAGCATTATGCACTGAAAAATATTGTTATTACCCCTAGTTAATAACCTTTATTACTTAGATAAATTGCATATTATATGAATAGCGCTGCCACAGAGGAATGAACTTGTTTTTAATGGATGCTCAAAAAGCAAAATCTTTTCACTAAGAAAACATAGGAATAAATGCCTCAGTAAGGAAATAATATTTGTCCTTCTTGCTTTTAAAATAAGAAATTCAATTTCACAGAATCACAGAATCACTATGTTTGAAAAGACCCACTGGATCATTGAGTCCTACCATTACTATCAATCAATAAACCATGTCCTACAGCACCTCATCCACCAGTCTCTTAAACACCTCCAGGGAAGGTGAATCAATCACCTCCCTGGGAAGCCTGTTCCAGTGCCCAGTGACTCTTTCTGTGAATTTTTTTTCTAATGTCAAGCCTGAACCTTCCCTGATGGATCCTGAGGCCATTCCCTCTTATCTTGTCCCCTGTCACTTGGGAGAAGAGGCCAGCTCTCTCCTCTCAACAGCCTCCTTTCAGGTAGCTGTAGAGAGTAATGAGGTCTCCCCTCAGCCTCCTCTTCTCCAGGCTAAACAACCCAAGCTCTCTCAGCTGCTCCTTGTAAGACTTGTTCTCCAGCCCTGTCACCAGCTTTGTTGCTCTTCTCTGGACACTCTCCAGAGCCTCACACAGTATTCCAGGTGTGGTCTCACTATTGCCGAGTACAGAAGGAGAATAACTTCCTTGGACTTGGTGGCCCCACCAATTTTTATATAAGCCAAGATTCCATTCTCCTTCTTGGCCACCAAGGCGCACTGCTGGCTCATGTTCAGTTGCTGACAATCAACACCACCAAGTCTTTCTCCCCCAGGCAGCTTTCCAGGCAGCCAGACTTCTCCTAGTCTGTAGCACTGCATAGGGTTTTTGTGTCCCAAGTACAGGACCCGGCATTTGGCCGTGTTAAACCTCATGCCATTGGTCTCTGCCCCGTGGTCCAGCCTGTTCAGATCCCTTTGCAGCCTCTCTACTCTCCAGCAGACTGACACTTCCACCCAGCTTAGTGTCATCTGCAAACTTGCTAAGGGTGCAAGGATTCACTGTGGCACAACAAGAGCACAAGTTTTAAGTACCTGTAGGGATGGTGACTCAAACACCTCCCTGGGCAGCCTCTGCCAGTGTCCAATGACCCTTGCTGTGAAAAATTTCTTTCTGATATCTAGTCTGAACCTCCCCTAGCGCAGCTTGAGACCATTTCCTGTTATCCTGTCACCTGTCACTTGGGAGAAGAGACCAGTTCCTCCTCTCCACAACCTCCTTTGAGGTAGTTGTAGAGAGCAATAAGGTCTCCCCTCAGCCTCCTCTTCTCCGGGCTAAACAACCCCAGCTCCCTCAGCCGCTCCTCATGAGATTTGTTCTTCAGCCCCTTTACCAGCTTTTATCTAATGTTGTGGAAATGGAATAAAACTAATTAATATTGGGTTTCCAAGTTTCTTGGGGGACGCTTGTGGATACCCAAGGCCTTTCTCTTTTTAATTTAAAGGAGAACTTTGAGCAGAATACATGGAAGAATAAATCTTGTCATGCAGTCATCTAGGTTGCTGCAGTGGGATGTTATCTTGCAGATGCAGTGTGTAATGGGGGCTAATTTGATACTATCATAGCATCTCTTTTGATTTTGCAGCTTTGGAGTGTTCTTTATTGAAGAGCAATCTAAAAGAATGTTGAGCAGGTACTCTTTCTTTTCCTCTTTAGAATAAGGAAAGAACAGTCCTTCTTTAGTCAGAAAAGTGAAAAATTCATGTTATAATAATAGACTAATAATATGGTAGTATTCCAGTCTTTGAAACTCCTTTGAGAAAAACAGCCCAGACATGGTTAAAGTCTATGGAAAACATACAAGATGAACTTTATTTTCTGATAACTTTCTCCCTATTCTTATTAGGAAAAGTCACAGTAAAAGTCCCACTGAAGAGACAGAAGGAGAAAGTCTTATCTGGTCCTTTGGAATGCCTTTACTAATGATTTTTCCAGTAGGGAAGATGAGAGCGTTGAGGCACTGGAACAGGTTGCCCGGGGAAGTTGTGGCTGCCCCATCCCTGGAGGTGCTCAAGGCCAGGCTGGATGGGCCTCGGGCAGCCTGACATAGTGAGAGGTGGCCCTGCCCATGGCAGGGGTTTTGGAAGTAGATGGGCTTTAAGGTCCCTTCCAACACAAACTATTCTATGATTCTATGAACATTGAATGCCTGTGCTGCCCCAGAGCATGCCACTTTGCTGAGTGTTGCACAGTTTAAGACAAAGACTTCTGAGTTTCTAGACCAATCCCTACAAAGTCTTATTATTGCTTTACTAGGATAGGTATTTTCTAAAGTAATTCGCTCCAGAAATTGTAGTATTGTGTGTAACTTAGAATGTGCTGTCTTGATAGGTGTAAGAAAAATCCCAGCAAGTATAAATAAAAGTATTTTGGGTGTTATTCAAAAAGGAAACTGGAGTTTTAAAAGTAACAACAGCAACAAAAGTTGGAAGTGAATTTCCTCATTCACCTTTAATAATCCTCTGTCCCATCAGTAATGAAATCAGCATTTGTAGATTCTCTACAGTATGAGAAGTTCAAAGGAAAAAAACATGCATTAAAGATATGAAATAGTTATGGTGCTCAGTAACAGCTCCTAGCCCTCCTCTCACATTGCTGCCTTGCTTGAATCCTCATTTATCTGTTATTCATAGTAGATGATGCTGTTTCTCATCCTCTACTGTTCTGATGTCACAAACCATTTCTGTACAGCTTGCAGTACTTGTGTTTGTGCCCTCAATTCAAGCACAACATTTTGGCAAGAGCCTGTCAGTAACAACTTGGTTGAACTTGCAGAGATCTGTAGAGTGGGCCCATGCTTCTCTGCCAAACTAAACTGGGCTCATGTTTAACTGAATATAGTCAGCAGTTTGATGCAAGTTTTACTGTTCTAGAATGATCTTGCTGTAAATTGTTGAAAAGTAAGTAAGGTCTTCAGGTTGGTTTCATTATGTTACAGGTACTTTGTATCCAATGAGTAGTTGAAAGTCTGTTTCTGGTGCTATCCAGTCCTGAATGTCAAAATCCATACAATATCAATTGTTTCCTTTCCCTTAGGAAACTTGTAGGCTTGGGGTAGGTGTTGATGAAATATCTTTGGCCTGGCATAATGTGTGAATGACTTTACATTTTCAATTATGGCCATCTTCTGGGACAGACAGCAAGGTGGGATAGAATCCATAGTTAGAGCTGGAGTCAGGAATAGGAACTTCTCTTTTATTGAAATGGTTTTCACTGGAGGATATTCACTCATCAAAATAGAAGACCAACAAACCAGCAAGAAAACTAAAAAAAAATCCAAACTCTAGCTTGGAAGGCCCAAGAGTCAGCCAGATCCCCAGGAAGCCTGCTATCCTGTGGGGAAAATTGTCACTATATTCTTTTGAACTTGCTCCATGTATAATAGATGAAACATGAAACAGCCTAGTGAAAGGTGAACAGAGGCTGTTGTGTACCTCTGGCTGCAATGTGGGTAGCTCTGGTATAAATCTCAGCTCTAATAAGTGCATATATGGGGTAGAATGATGTTATTCTCTGTGAAGGGTTTTGCATTGTCTCAGCAGAGAACAGTCAAAATTTTGAAATGCTGATATTTTTGACAGAATTAAAAAAAAAATTGTTATCTAATTGTAATCCAGAAATTGACCTCTCAATAAAACCTGGTTATCTAAGGCTGTTGGCTGACAACAGCCGTATTCAGAGCCATCTGCAATTAGAGGCAGATTTTGCCTATAAGAAGTGGATCAGATGAGCAGACACAAAGATAGTTTGCAAAATGTTAAATATTGTTTAAAAGGAGTTTCATTTATGCATTGTTTACCTCCATTTTATTAACATAAACCATCTTGCTGTAGCTTTTGCTGTTGGCTGTTTACTTTCAGTGACCTCTGTTATGACTGCTATTTAAAACCGATTACCTCTTATGTTCTGAGTTGCTGGTTTAAAATGCAAATATTCCCATACAGCTACAGAAAGAACCCTGTAGTGGATTAATGGGGATATGAGGGGATTGATCACATGGACTTCAATCTGATGGATCAAAGACATTTTATTGAGCTTAGCTGTTTCTTTATAAACCCTTTTTAGTTACATAACTGGGTGCCCATGAGGGTATTTACAGTGTATTACTGGCTGAAGGTAACTGTCCATAAAGCTATTACTAACATATTATTGGTTAAACTACCACACATGCTAAGAAACCAAGTTACATTAAAATTAACTATGTTTATAGTTCTCTTTAATTGTTTTTCTTTCAATTGGTACTCATTCCCACCTAACTAGCTGTTGTATTACTCCCAGCTGTTTATCAGAAGGCTGTCTTTTCTCCTCACTGAACTGGCCTTTAGTTATCTTCCAGTTCTCTGTTTCAAGGCCTTCTTCTCTGTAAAATGTTCCCAGAGAGATATAAAAATATGAGCTCCAATGGAAGGGTAGTAGAAATCCCAGAATACATTCTTATTTTCAGTTCCATAGGATTTAGCCAGTGCCTCAAAGTAATTTATGTGTAACATTTGATCCACAGTAAATATGTGAATATGCCATATTCTAATAATTGTAGAGTGTGCAGCTAATCCTTTCTTCAGCAATGTTCATCTCCTTTAAATGAGGACAAAATCCATCAACTTCTGAGCTGCAATTTAGGAGGCAAAGTCTTTGGTCTCTTCTCTTGTGGAGGAATATGATAATGGAGGAGTTTTTGGAGGGACTAAGAAGATTTTAAGGAAGGGGCACTTGCTGCAGGAGGCATGTTTTTAGGTTTATGAGTAGAAGTGCACTTAATGAAAGTTGGACTGGAAGTGAAGTTGTTGGCTATGTTGTTGTTAGGGTCATGATGGAGAAGGAGAAAGCAGTAACTCCTCCTTTGACGCTTTCCTTAGGTTAGTTAGTGAGGTTTTATAATGTATAGTAAAAATAAAGATATAAAATGTGCATTCCTCATAACTATGAAAGATTATTGGAGCCCAGAAACCAGCAGAGTTCTCACATAGTTTTTCCTAAGTCTTTAGCAGAGGACAGATGATACGAGAGTTTGAGAAGTTTTTCCATGTAAGTCCCTGCTGCATTAACGCTGTTCTTGCTTCCTGGGGAGATCTCCTCATTGGTGCTTTTAGGTATCCTGGAAGTGTCCTGTTTTACTGAGCTTTATATCCCGCACATGATATAGCAGGGACTTGGTGCAACCAGATCCACGGCATGGTGCAGTGCTCAGCTCGTCCTTGTCTATATCCCCATTGCTTCCACTGCTGGGTGGCCAGGCAGGCTGCCTGGGCAGCACCACCAGGTCAAGGTTACTTCTGCAAAGCAGCTGACTGTGGCTGCAGTGGCTCTGCTGTTCAAGGGGAACCTGAAACCCCTGAGAGTGTCTAAACTGAAACAGACTCTGGTCTTGCCTCTGCATAAGGATCCTGCAAATCCCTGGCATTGCAGCTGGAGCAAATCCCTTTCTCACTGCTGTGGCAAAATGTGTTCAAGTTCATGGAGCCTTAGGGCTGAGGTAGGTATGTTCCTATCATCCATAGAACATGTAATATCCCATACTTGAGTTTTGCCAGCTGAGGAGTCAACTGGTCACTCCAAACCAAAGTCAGTTGGACAGCCAACATGTCCAGAGGATGGGCAGCAAGAACTAAGGAGTCCCAAGCTTGTCTTATAGCAGGCTCAACAGAGATGGTGTTCTCCCCCATGCAGAGCTGCAGCTCAGCCCTGAGTTTGGGAAAACATAGAAGGGTTGGGTCACACTTGAATTCATGTCATGAGGGAGCGAGGGAAATCTCCTGTGGCCCAGAAATGTTGCTTATCAACCAACTTCAATTTACCATCTTACTCGTACAGTACTTGTTAGAGTCACAAACATAGCTAACGAAATTATTCGTAAGTGACCATAAGTGCCAGTTATTGTACTGAACACAATCAATTTCACATCTGATTTGTCATCTTCCTGCTGTTTTTTCTCCTACCTCTAAGTCTTAATATATTCAATATAATATAGATCATAATCATCTAACGGGTAGGAATGGATGATCTTTCTTTGTTAGGGAGGAAAACAGCTATTCAGATAACTGAAGACAAATTTCTTTTATGTGAATAATTAAAGGCAGTGGTTGTTTTGGGCACTTACAGGATTAGATTTTACAATCCAAGTAAATGGAAGTGAAAAAAGAGTAAAATATTGTGGCAACTATACTTCTCAAAAAGTGTGGTAGGTCTGCATACATATTAAAGATTTTTCCTGTATTTTACAGAATTAGAATATACCTAAATATCCTTCAGTTAAGGGGCTGTAAATGCAGATACACCTCTCTATGTCTGAGAAGGTGCTGGCCTGTGAAGGGATGCAGATTGGTTATTGCTTAGCAGAGAGAGAGTTGAAGCAGTGTTCAGGAGCAAAGTTCAGTTTGACCTCTATCTTCATCTAATGTTCTTTTAATTGCTCATGGTCTAAATTATGAGCAGATCACAACTCAAAGAGTTATGGTCAATGTCCAAGTGGAGACTTGTAATGAGTGGCATTCTTCAGGCATTGGCACTGGGACTGGTGTTGTTTAAAATCTTTGTCACAGACACGGTCAGCGGGATTGAGGGCATCCTCAGCAAGTTTGATGACAACATCAAGCTTTATGGTGCCAGTCAGCATGCTGGAGGGAACGGATGCCATCCAGAGGTGTCTTAAGAGGTTTGAGGGGTGGGCCTGTGCAAACCTCATGAAGTTCCGCAAGATGAAGTTCAAGGTCCTTTGCCTGTATCCGGGCAATTGCAAGCACAATTACAGGATGGGTGGAGAATGGATTGGGAGCAGCCCTGAAGAGAAGGACTTCAGGGTGCTGGTGTATGAAAGCTCAACATGAACCAACGGTATGTGCTTGCAGCCAAGAAACCAACTGTGTCCTGGGCTGCATCCAAAGAAGTGTAAACATCAGGTTGAGGGAGAGGATTCTGTCCCTCTGCACTGTTGAGATCTCACCTGGAGTCCTGCATTCAGTTCTGGAGTCCTCAACGCAAGAAAGATATAGATTTGTGGGAACGATTCCAGAGGAGGGCCATGAAGATGATCAGAGGTCTGGAGCAGCTTGAAGTACTTAAAGGGGGCTACAAGAAAGCTGGGGAAGGGCTCTTTATCAGGGAGTGCAGAAATGGGTCAAGAGGGAATGGTTTTAAGCTGAAAGAGGGGAGATTTAAATGAGATCATAGGAAGAAATGTTTTCCTGTTAGGGTGGTGAGGCACTGGCACAGGCTGCCCAGAGAAGTGGTGTCTACAACTTCACTGGAGGTTCTCAAGGCCAGATTGGATGGGGCTTTGAGCACCCTGATCTAGTGGGAGGTATCCCTGCCCGTGGCAGGGGGTTGGAACTGGATGATATTTCAAGTCCTTTCCAACTCAAGCCATTCTATGAAACAAATACTAATAAAGTTATTTATATATACATTTACCTACATATGATGTTTATTTACAAATATTAAGTCATTATTTGTGTTCAGGACTTGGCAGTTTATATCCAGTGAAGAATGTGAGACATGCTTTGAACAAGATGCTTGTGGGAACTTAATGTAAAAAAGGCAAATAGCATTTATTAAAAGCATAAGCAATTATTTCAACATAGAAAACCTGAAGGAAAATTGTGCATGTACTTGCCCATGTTCAGTATTGACTTCTGAACTCCACAGGTGCTTTGACTGAAATGAGAATTTCACTTGGTGAACTGTAGAAATAAAAACGAACATAGAGATGGACTTGAGTTTTGAGAATCAGGATCAGAAGTTTATGCTAAGGAAAGGCATTTAAATGTATTCCCTGAAATATACAAGATTTCACTGCATGTATTGTTATTATGAGTATGCATCAGGAAATTCACTTTCGCTAAGGAAAATCAGTGGACCTTGTAGTATCTTAAATATCTGTGGCTGATTCATAGTAGTGGAGTAACACGGCGGGGGCCAGGGAACTTCACGGACAAATCAATATGATTTCAAATGAAGTCTCCTTTATTTAGGGTTCACCCATTTATATAGGGCAAGCAGGTCAAAACATCAGGTAAACTCTCATTGGTCACTGCCCTAGCAACTAGCCTCTCATGGCAACCGCCCATCTCAAAATCTCCCTGCCACCAGCCATAAAACTCCTGCCCCCACCTGCAAACCACTTCATTAACATAACACAATAGAGTCATCCAAAATCTGTGTGACTCTCCCAACTCCACCCTGCCAGGGCACTTAAAGAACAATACCAACAGTGGAGTCTTCATTAGCTAACTGGAAAATTCCTTGGTTGAAGCAAGATAATAAGTGGTTCACTGTTGCAAAAACACCTGGGGCCAAAACAAAACCAACTGCAGTTATATTTTTCATTTTTGCAGAGGAAGGATGGTTGAGCACAATTAGTGTGATGCAGGACATTGCTGTGGTTTTTCCAGCATTTTTTCTTAACCTTTTACCAAGGTGAAGGAGAAAGAGGGATGCCACCAAAGCCTGAAACAAAGTAAAAGAAAAGAAACAACTAGAGCTACTGTTGCTATGGTCACCTATTTTCTTTTGCTTTGTTTGCATTACCTGGAATAGAAAAGTGTAAGGTGTACTTTAAGGTGTTTTAATTTTAATAGAACTGTGCCACTTTACACCAGCTACAAATGTGATTCATTGCTTCCTGTAGCCACATCCCTAGGGAAGGCTGCTAGATGGGAATGCTTGTGTGGCTGCACAAGCTGAGAACATGCTTAAAAAACCCAAGAAGAATGGATACCTATGTGTAACATGACCCACAGCAGAGGTAATTTTGGAAAAGTTAGGTTATGTACAGCAGACATTCAAGAACATCCATTTCCCTGGCATAGCTAGTTTACGACAAAGAGCTGGGTCTGACCTTGCATCAGAAAAAAAACACAAGGCATGTGTCAAAGTGCCAACATGCTCCCCAAACCCTGCATTAAGGAACCTGGAGAAGGTTTTGCTAACCTTTGCTGTTAAGTGGCTGTGAATTGTCAGTATGTCCTTTCATTGATGGTTTAGGGTTAAAGTTGAATACTGTTCCTACTTCAAAGTAGATGAGAGCTGCTAGGGACTCTGCAAAGATGTGAACTGTGTTATTGCTATCCTTCGTGTCAGAGAGGCAGAGTTAGAGTCAAATAGACCTTTCAGAGGGGGAAGGATGCACTTCTATTTTAGGCTGTTTTGATTTGGAGCTTGGGAAAGTACTAACAGGATAGCCATTGTTTATCAGCTTGAGATAAGCACTAACACTTAAGGGTAAACAAAATAGTAATAATTTAGCCGAAGCAACTGACACTTGAAGGATACTGGAATAGAAACTGCGTATACTTAAAGAATACATAGTATGACAATTGTTTAGCTAAAACAACATATTTCTATAAGATTTATGTAGGAAGGGGGCCTGTTGTTAAGAGATTTCTGATAAGCAGGACAAGTCATCTGGACCTGCGATAAGAGTGGGAACACCATTGATAAGGACAACTGGATTCCTGAGAGCACGGATGCAGAAGGAAGTTAAGGCCACTGCCCCCATCCCTGGGAAATCTTTCACAGGCAGAAAACAGGAAGAGGTCTCTTCTCAAACTCATTATAATAAGAAACAAGCAAAGCTTATGCATATGTATAGGCGTTTTTTGAATATGTATTAGTTCATTGTATAAAGCCAAGATGAGTTGCCATGATGGTTACACATGTTGTTTTGGAGAAATGATTCTCCCATGCATCTCAGCGCTGAGTAAACATACCTACTTTATAACTTTATAAGTTATGGAGTCTTGATTCCGCGTGTCAGTTTGCTCTCGAGTACAATAATTCCGAAAGCACAGTCCTACTGAAAAAAACATTGAGTTGAAACAATCCATGCTACAGGTACAGCAAAGCCATCTCTTACCTGGAGGAATGACGAATTCTGTTAATCAAAATCTTTTCAGAGACGAATCTTTCTAAGCTTAAGATGTAAATTCTCTTCCAGTTTTGCATGACTACCAATAATCTCTGATTGCTCTGGGAAGGTGGCATCCTCCCATCCTGCCATGGAGGCATTTGTCAGTAATAGGGTAGGGTGCATTTCAAGTGAAATCTCTGCATTCCTTCAAGAAACCACCACGTTTCTGTTGGTCCCTACCCCTGCTCCTCCCGAATCCCTTCCAGCTGAGAATTCAGCAAAGAGTATTCCTGAGAGGAAGGGTTCATGAGATGAATATATTGTGCCTAGTGTGCACCACCTGTGCTAGTGGCGTACCAGGTATCACTGCCTGGTACCCACTGGCCAGTGCCATCTCTTCATTGCTAGCATTGTAGGTGAGTACATATAGAAATGCAGAGTGCTCTGATGGAAGTAAATTTTTAAAGCTTCCTGCTATACTAACTTAAGACTGTATGGAATTAATTTAAACTGTATGGAATTAATGTAACTTGTGTACCTTAATGTACTTTGTGCAGAACCACTGGAAATATGCTTTCTGGCTGATTCTGTAGGGCTGGTCTGTCTCATATTTTTCTTCCTGAAGATAAAGGATGTGATGATTTTTTTTTTTTTGTTACATTCAATAAAAAGACTTGCAATTGAGGGTTCAGGTTTAATTACTAACACCATTGAGCTATAGCTGTGTTAAAATTCTTGGAACTTCATTTTAATGTGTTCTCTTGGGTCCTTCTGTTATTATTTTATCAGCAGCGAGTCATGTGTAGAAAGCCTTTCCAATAGATTCCAAAATACAGTTGCATGCTCTAAAATGCCAGGTGAAGAGCTATGTTTTAAATATTTTCTACAACCCCCTGCAGATTAGGTAGCTGGCATGATTGTATTATAGATTTGGTTGACGGCAAAAGCTTTAAGGGAAAATAACTCCTCTGGGACTGAAAAGTAAGCTTTTTGAACACAAATACTGGGTTATTAGATTAGTAGGATAGACTTTGTCATGCAAAATAGCACGTATCAGCAAACACATTCTGGAATAGGGAATGTTTTGTATTATTTCCATATTTTCACTATTGCTTTTGGACCTCTTATGATTGGGAACATCAGCTGTGATTGTAGGGAAATGAGACTCCCACACAGTTGGAATTCAATGAGAGGTAGCTATAAGAACTTCCATGCTCCTTTGGTGATAGCTCCTAGTAGCCAAAGCAAGATCAGCTCTCCTAGGTGCTCGTTGTGTGTAGAACAAGGGACACTTACACCTTTGAAATGTTTGTTCTACAAGGAGAAGCCAAGATAAAGCAGTTTCCTGGAGGCAGATAACAGATACAATATTTTAACCAATGCATGCAAAGTCATGCTCAATGTCTGGAGCTAAATTGGCCAAAGAACACCTCTCTCCTGATTCATAGGCTGTTGTCTTAGCTTAGCTCTGTATTATTCATTGGGTAATTAGGCAAAAGGTTGAGTATCATCTAACATTCAATATGTTTTATCTTAATTTTAAAGAATATTTGAGCAACTGTTCATGAAATTTTCATCAGAGTGTATGGTGAGATGGAATGGGCTGGAAACAAGAATTTCCTTCTGAAACAAGAATTACTGTATTTTTACTCCATGGCTTTGATCAAACTGAGAAAATGATGCTAAGCTTCTCTCAGTCCTCAGTGGATCACATTGATTGCTGTGGAGGCACTCAGTACCCATGCCACAAGCCATGTCCATCAACTTACTATGTAGGTGCCCAAAGTGTGAGTATCACCTGTCACTTGACTAATTGCACAGGTTGTAAAAAGAAATTTAAACCAGAAATGAGTAAAAATGTAGCAATGTTATTGAAAAAAAAGTAGAAAACAAGGTGAGACATGATATGTTTCTTTGTACATGGATTTTCTAACTAGGTGCAAAGGCAATCCTCTGAAATTTCTATTCTGTTTAGTGAAAGCGTGCTAAATTAGAGATGTTTTCTTTGCTGCAAGAGTTTGGTTTATGAAATTTTTATTCCCAATTGTTTACTGATCCAGAAAGCAATTTGAAAACTTTTCCAGACTGATCCCTAAGTGCTTCCTTACACCATTCCCTGTTGCTACACAGTATCTTTCTCTCTGGTGGCTGTTGTCTATAGTGTCACCAGCCCGCAAGGACTGACATGAAGAAGTCTGCAGCTGCTCAGGTGCAGAAAAAGAATTAGAGCAGCTGTTTGAGCTGACCATGATTCAGCCCCAGGGAGTTGTGATTTTACAAGCACTTGAGTGCATAAACAGGCAAATGTGCATGTATGGGAATGTTTGTATTTCTTGTTCACTAGCCACAGCACTTGTTTCTTAAAGCTTATGGGAAGCACATAACTCGAGTGCACAGCCTGCATCACAGGTTGACAACCATAATATGAATGTTCAAATAAGTTATGAGATACTCAAAACTCTGAAGCTCAACTACGCAAATCAAGATCATTCAGAAAACTTACAAAAATATTCTTCAATTGTAATATAATGGTGATAAATAATACTAGGTGAGCACTTAGAAAGGCACTTGGCAGCCATTAGAATACAATTGTGTTACTTGGATTGAATCACTGAGTTGAACATTTTATAGCCTTTCAGAACTTGTGAGAGGAACCTTTTGGAATATGACAGAGGATTTTTAAGGTTCCTATAGTGGCCACATATTAAAAAACAAGTTAATTTATCATAATTTAGCATAATTGTCTCTCTAGCAGATTTGATTTTTTAAAAAATTTTATTACTGTAAGTTTAAATCCACATTGTTGATAAACAGCCCTGTTTTGTGTAGTGGAACATATTCCTGGTGCTAAGAAACAAGATTCAATGAAATTAGGAAATGCATCTCTGTTGGGAGCCTGGAGGAAGGGGGTCACGAGATGCCACAGTTAGTTTTATTGATCACAGCAGTATGCAAGCACCCATATTGTTATTCTGTTCTGAGATACAGTCATCCTGTGTCAGGTCCTGGTTATACCACCCTTGGTGTATGTGTGCTCTGTGAATTATGTATTTATGCACAGTAAATATAGTCTTCCCCTGTGCATTGGACAGAATGTGCAAGGAGATCTGTGCCTGCAAAGCATGTGCCTGTGCTGGCTGTTTGATATTCAAGTACACATGTGAGTTCACTTGACCACTGGACATTTCCAACCCTTGGAAGTATTCATCAGTGAAGTGGGAAAACATTGCTGTACTTCAGAATGGCAGGTGTGTGAGCCAAAAAAAAGAAGATATGATCAAGAAGACTAAAAAGTATGGTAGTTTTGTGTAAGCATCAAAACTCCATTGTTACATTAACATTATTAATTTTCAGTTTGTCTGAAGACTTCATTGGCATTTCCTTTCATTACCTTGTTTACAATAAGGTCTGATAAGCAGCAATGAGTTTTCAATACAAGCTTAATTTGGTGTAAATTACACAGATTTTGTGGAAGACTTTCTATAATGTTCCTGAACTACAGCTTTTCAGGAGCAACAGTCTGTCAGTGGCTCTGTCACTTCAACTGCTGCAGTGTCTGCATCAGTGGAACTTCATCTTCTCCTACCAGCAGAAATCTTGATTGTTTTTAACGTGCTGGAATGTAGTAACCATTTATTTTGATAGACATTGTTCTATTTTCCTTTCTACCAAGTGTTAAAAAATTCATACTTCACTACAAACTAATGCTATGGAATGCTTCATTTCAATAACCAGATGTAAAGTGGTTGAGAAATTAAGACTCCATATGTTTCAATTGGTTTATTTTTGCATACGCTAATTGAAAAAATGGTGTAATAAAATCTTGTTCATCCTTTGCAAGTCATTCTTTATAAACCTGTGAGTCAGAGTTCTAAATCTTTGCAGTATTCTGGTTTGACTTGTGTCCTACAATGGGAGTTTCCAAATTGCCTGCCTTTGTTCATAAACAGTATTTTAATCTTGTAACAAGTCTCAGTTTAATGAGTATCTTTTATTTCTTGGTCCTGAATAGAATTTGTGCAATTAACTGCAAGACATTTTAGTGATGTCACTATCAAAAGAAATTATATGACTTATTGAATAGTTTATTGTGGGAAAACAAACATAGCTGAATATATTCTTATTACCATACCCTAACATGCAGCCCCAACATCTCAAAAAATTTTTAGAAGGTAGACAGTCACAGTTTTGATCAATTAAGTGATAAGCAAACAACAACAACAAAAAAGCAAAATGCCCTGGTAAAAGCAAGTGACTCAGAAAAAAAGGGGCGTTGGTGCTTTTTAGGTCAAGTTGTACCTCTGGACTGATATGCTGAAAGAATAATAAAATATTTGTCTTCCCTTCCGCAGCTCTCCCAACCTGCATGCAGGCCAGAACAAAGTTGCTGGAAAAGTTTTTATTTGCTGTAATTACCTGAAAACTTCACCAATGTTCTTCTGAATGGTTCACAGCTGTTGTCTGGAGTTCTGTTTACTCCCATTGTGATCTTTGCTGGGGAAGGTTAAATTTGTTCTGAACACCCGCATCTCTTTCTTTATGCTTCTTGCAGCTTATGAGAATGATGTTGAATCGCTCAGTATTTTTTCCAGCTCTGGGGCCAGGATTGAGCAGGTTGGTACTATGGGACCAGGATTGATCAGGTTGGTACTATAGCTTCAGATGAAATTTCTTTCCACATTTAAGGCATTAGGGTTTCAAACCCACAGATGGAGTCAGTGACCAGGTTCCCAGCTGGGCTGGGTGAAAGTATGTGGCTGATAGTGTCTGTATTTCTTGGGCTCAATTCTGGATGTCACTGTTGTCTGAATCAGCATTGAGAGAGCTGGGGTTGTTTAGTCTGGAGAAGAGGAGGCTGAGGGGAGACCTCATTCCTCTCTATAATTACCTGAGGGGAGGTTGTACAGAGCAGGGTGCTGACCTCTTCTCCCAAGTGACAGGGGACAGGACGAGAAGGAATGGCCTCAAGATCCACCAAGGGAGGTTTAGGCTGGACATTAGGAAAAAATTTTTCATGGAAAGGGTCACTGGGCACTGGCAGAGGCTGCCCAGGGAGGGGGTTGATTCACCTTCCCTGGAGGTGTTTAAAAGACAGGTGGATGAGGTGCTGAGGGACATGGTTTAGTGATTGATGGGAATGGTTGGACTCAATGATCCAGTGGGTCTCTTCCAATCTGGTTATTCTATGTATGATAGGATTCTACAGCTAATACAGTCTGCTTTGTCACTGCTCCCACTTTTCTTGCTGCCACATTTATTTTGTGAAATATGATGAAAATGCTCCATGGCTCTAATCTAGAAATAACCAGGTGGATAAAGTCAAACGAAAACAAACCATTAAAAAGCCCATAAGCTCTCTTGGTACATTGCTTATGTGTCATTGCTGGTGTTTTACTCTTTTTTACAAATCTGCCTGTTTCATCTGATGTGAAACAAATTGGAGGTCATGGCTGGCAGATTAGGTAAAAACTTGTCTGAAAAATATAATTGAAACACCCCATTTGTTTTCACTGGTAGTAAAAAAATTGTCTAGTTTACTGCTGTTATTGATACATATACATAAGTGTATGAACATGTGAGTACGTGAAACTGATCCTAGGACTGCTGAAATCCATAGTTACAGAAGCAACATAATTAATGAGAGGACAGTGCCTAATCCAGCTAGGGAAAGGGCAAATGGGCTGTCTACATGCAATTTCTAGGGAGCTAAACAGGGAGGGTTGTGAACAACTGGTGTTACATGAAGGTGGATATGAATAGAGCTGAAACATGACAGAGCAGCAGACACAACTCAGGAAAGTGAAATCAAGGTAAAGCTGGTAGGAAGACATTGTACTTTAGAGCTCTAGTTACCTGTAATAAAGCTTGAGGGTGTGTAGCTAAATTTGGTGATGTTTTTCTGTGCAGGGAAAGCAAGAGAAGATAGTATAGAGTGGCATTTATAAGACATGGATACTGGGCAAACGTCAATGCTTGCGATAGCCAGCAGTTCAGCTCTGACTGAATTTTGGCTGAGACAGAGGACAGAAAGGGAGTGCCTGCTTTATGAAAGGAAACAGTGAGAACTCAATAGCATAAAGGCACAGAGAGGCTATGATGACTTGCAATGGAGGGAGAGAAGTTATTTAAGTGAAAGGGAGTGTTAGCAAAGGCATATAAGTGGGTGTAAACTGAATAGTGATATATTTTGTCTGGGAATTAGATGTCACTCCATTGGAGAAGTGAGCTGCTAGAACAGTTTATTAACAGGAGCAGTGGGGGACAACTAAGCTATATTGTTTAAATATGAGCCTTTTTGATAATGAATAAAGACTGGATCTTGTAGCTCAGGAGCTGGGTTTCAGTCCTGTGTCCTAGAAGGAATATTGACATGGGAAAGAGACCAGCTATATTTAAAAAGTTGGATATAGGAAAGCAGAGATTTCCAAGTTACTCTGGTGGAATTTAAGTCCTGATCTCATGCACTCCCCAGGTTTCATGTTCAGGAAAGGTTAAGATCCTGTGTGCTATGCAAGTCAAAACCTGCCAAGATCTCACTGGCCATTGCCATAGATCCTTATAGGATGTCTGATAATCAAGAAATCTTCACAGGAAGACATTTAGCACCAACTACACTATGCTTGGGTTTATTCTGTTTATTACTTCAGCAACTCTATGGAGTTAACAGACTCCCATGGTCATTGATTTTTTCCCTTGCTCAAAGGACAATAAAGCTTAGCATTGCTGTAGACCCTTACACCACAAGAAATCTATAGTTGGTCTTACAGTGTTTCCCATCCTAGCAAGGGCCCCTAAATCTCACCCTTGCTGCCAACCCTGCTAGAAGGGAAACCATTGAAAAATATATACTTCCCCTTCACACAGATTTACTTCCTGTGGGAACTACTGACTTATAGATCATAAATAACTAGTTAAAATGATCAGTGGTTTCCCTCACTGAAATGAAAATCTAGTTATAGGATGGAGTGTGTTTTTGTTAGATTTACTATGCTGATAACCCACAGAAATGTTTAGAAGATGGTGGCACCGATTCATTTTCCTTTAGAGCACAACCTTGTGGAATCTGACAGTTACCATGGTTTCACTTTGCTCAACATTTCATCCCCTGGAAGAAAACCCCAACTCATTTAATAGTGAAGGTAGTAGTGTTATGGAAATTGAAATCCAAACAGATGAAGGAATTTGAACTTAAAAGGAGTTTTAATAACAGCATTGAAAAAAAGGGAATGAAGAAAACTCCTCTATTTGCAGAAACAAACTAAATCGGAGGTCTTTGAGAAATCTGAACTTCAATAAATTTGGTAGAACAGTACAGATGAGATCACAGTGACAGGGTTTTTCCACCCTTTGCTCTCAGGTGAATCTTGTTGCTGAAGATGGCTCCTGCCAAAGTTATGCCAAAAGTGGGGAAGGAAATGAGTGCTGAGAAAAATTACTCAGTTGAAAAGACTTCATTGTGTTTGATGTCTTCATTGGAAATTTTTCCCAGAAGAAAATAGCTGTTCTATCTCATGCAGAAAAAAAATATGACTATTCATACAATTAAAAGGAGATGGGGGAAAAATAAAGAAGAAGAATGATTTGTCTGAGAAAGAAACGCTATTGCACTGCATGATTTTATAACATTATGTAACTTGCATTTGTTTTGCTGGGATGATGGTCCCTTTTCCTTTCAGAAATTCCTGGGGGTTTTCTCAGATCTTGAGCCTCTCCATCACCTTCCACCTGCTGGCCAGAGCACTTGACATCAGGCAGGGGCTTGGCTTAAGGAACAGAGGCACAAATGGTTTAGATCTATAATTTATATAATTTCTCTGATCTGACAGAATGTGTTTCCACCAATCCTTTCCCTCAGGGCTCCTCATGTGTGCGTGCAAAGATCTGATTGAGTCAGTCAGTCACCATTAAGCCAATGTGACTGGAAGAGCTACTGTCCAGTATTGCTTTTGTCCATTTCAGTTTTTTTTTCTGCATTTTTCCATTAATCTGTGGAGATCTTAGGGCTGGTCATCAAGGGACCTTCAGTTAATAAACAGTGTTTGCCACCAAATAGCATTGATGCTTTCTAATTGATCTGCTATTGTCAAAAGATGAACTGCCCTACTGAGTCTTGTTTTAAAATTGTGATATAAATCTTTAGGCTAGTTTGAAGTAGATTAGATTTTGTTGATCTTCAAGATGAAAGGTGTGATTATTTTTGCTTTTAAAAGTCTTGTTTTAATGGATAATTGGTTGAGGCACCGTGTGCTGTACATTTCAGATGTAACAGGGTCTGCACATTGGAATACAAGTGGTATCTGCTTACATGCAGCGAATGCAATAGTATTCCTGCTTGTAACTGGTTTGAGAAGATTATTTCACAAATATGCTGTCCCAGCTTGCAGCCATCTGTGGCTGAGATATTTTCTGAGTCTTTAGATTTTAGCTCATAGTGACCATTGGTACATTTGTGCGTTAGGGATTACTTAGTCTATTGATATATATGAGGTTGTAATGTACGCAATAAACCAGACTATATTTCTGTGTTAGCTGTGCTCTCTGATAGTTTAATGCCTTGTTCCTTCACAATCACCCCAGGACTCTGTAAAACCCAAATTTCGTCCTTCTTTTACAGACCTTTTATTGACCTTCATACCACACATAGCTATGTAGTTCCCACACTAAAGAACCTTAATGTATTTGGCCTGTCCTAGTATACCATCTAGCACACATCTTTGACATAATTATTGCCATTTTTATACCTCTCTGTACTCCAGCTGTATCCTTCTTGAGTGGAGTAATGAGAATTCAAGGAATCTTCAAGACACAGACTTACTACGGCTTTGTGGTAGCAAAAAAATGTGGGGGTTTGTACAGGAAGAGAAAGAAAGAAGATACCTGTCATTGTGTTTGTCCTCCCTTTCTGGCAATGGCTGAATCTTGAGCTGATCTTCTCAAATTGACTGCAATGATTCTCAGATCTGTTTCCTCATTAGCCACCTCAGTGGTGATGGCTAATTGTATGCCCCACTGTGTGTAAATATTTGGGATGGCTTTTCTCTGGCTGCATTTGGTGACTGAACTTAATTCATCAGTTTTCTTGCCAGTAATTCAATATAATTAAATCCTTCCTTTGACTCTTCTAAGTCAGCTGTGATTTTCCCCACACTGAATAATTTTGAATTCTGTTAGTTTGGTGGTGCTTAAATCTAAGCATGTTCTTGGCATGTCTCTGAACAGCAAATAAGACTTTCTCTCAGGGTTTCTCATTTCTCCTGTGCGCTTTTGCAAGAACAGTTAACAGTGAAATTGATAAATTTAAAGATAATGTCACTTAAAGAAGTTTTGGCATTTTCTGTGGTTAGAAAATGGTGCCAGTGCCCCAAACCTGACCTGAGTGTGTGTGGAGATGCCTGTGTACTGTGCAGGAGAGTAACTCAAGAAATTGTTATCTGACTCAGAAAACCTTGCATGAATATTTTTCATAACTGATTTAACAAATAGTCAGAAGAGCAGCTTTGTCTGAGCCTAAATAGTCTCTAGATGTAGTAGATGCATTTGATGTAGTTTTGCTCCAAAAATTTTCTTGGAAATTCAGCTTCTTTAATGGCTTGGATCTCTTGAGCAATTCTGGTTCCTTCCGTTCTGCAAGAAATTCTATATTGGCAGCTTTGTTGGCTTCCTTTTCTTCAGCTTACTTGACAATATGTAGATCCAGATTTCCACTTTGTCTTCATACCTTTGTGGACAGGGACATAAATGCATGTGCACCTACATGTGCAAATGTACCTCTGCCTGAGGAAGTTCCAGTAGATCTCTTTCCTTTGGGAAAATCAGACAGGCACAGACATTTAAGCAGTCATGAACAGCTGACTTTAAAATCAATGAATTTAAACTAATGCTTTGTTAACTCTCTATGCTTTGAAAGGAGGAATACTTTCACTTTTTTTCCCCCTCCACAGAGAACTGTAAAATACAGCACTTGGAGTTTCTAAAGCTGAATTCTCCTGAAATTAATTGAGGAAACTATGATCCCATAAGAAAAATAGCCACTTTACTTGGTCGTTAAAACCAAATTTCATACATGTGGAAAGTTCTGTTACACAAAATTAGCATATCAGCTGAATGGAAAAGAAAACAAGGGATGACACATTATGCCAGTTATATTTATACCGTGCTGCTTGTATCACATATAAAGGAAAAAATACCCTAAACATAAAACATGTAGGAACATGACAAATACAAAAGTAACAGACCATTAAATTTAACTGAACTGCCTTCATTACTGGAATCTGTTCTAGTGAAGATCAGATTTCCCAGTGAAGAGGGATAGTCTTTTTGTATCTCACTCCAGAGAAGTTATGACTATATGGACATAAATCTTTTTTTCATGACCACCTGCCCCCCAACAGGTGGATGATGGATTTGGGGCACTTATGAAACATTGCCATCAGGTGTGGATTGTTTGTGTATGTTTTGTGCCAACATTTTTTTTTCTCGATTGTAGGATTTGTTCATAATATTAGAAAGAGTTAAGTTGAATGGAGTGAACGTCTAAGAGTATCTGCATGATAGTTATTTGGCATTATTCCAAAATGTGATGCTTGTTCTTTTTACTAACAGAGGCTCTAATAAAAATATCTACGATCTTTCTCAAACAAAAAGCCATATGTCACTGGAAGGACAAATTGTGAGATTTGATAGGGGTCTCAATTTTGTGCTTCTGGGTTTGGGGCTGGGATCACAATCCATATGCTTTTGGCACCATTCAAAGCAAAATAGCTGTGATAGATATTTCGTAGAATAGTAGAATAGTTTGGGTTGGAAAGGACTTTAAAGTCCATCCAGTTCCAACCCCCCTGCCATGGGTAGGGACACCTCCCACTGGATCAGGGTTCTCATCTAACCTAGGCTTTCACACCTCCAGGGAGCAGACATCCACGACTTCTCTAGGCAATGTGTGCCAGTACCTCACCCCCCTCATTGTGAAGGATTTATTCCTAATGTCTAGTCTAAGTCTTCCCTCTTCCAAATTAAAGCCGTTACCCCTCATCCTATCACTCCACACTCTTCTAAAAAGTCCCTCCCCAGCCTTCTTGTAGGACCTCTTTAAAGACTGGAAGACTGCTATAAGGTTTCCCCAGAGACTTCTCTTCTCCAGGCTAAACAAGCCCAACTCTCTTAGTCTGTCCCTATATGGGAGGTGCTCCAGCCCTCTGATCATCTTCATGGCCCTCCTCTGGACCCATTCCAATAGTTCCATATTCCAAATAAGCTCCCAGTGTTCATTAGCTACAGAGGAGCAGACGTTCTTGTGCTTCTACCTAGCAAAGTCTCTTGGCCCAAACCAGATACAGACAACTATTCCAGAGAATGGCAGTGAAGTGTTGTCATTTGAGAAAAATATAAAACTGATGCAGTTTCTTCATAGAAAGTGAGCTGAGCAAATGGGAAAAGAAAAATGGTGGGATTACTGGCTCTACTGTTTGTGGTTTTAAATTTATGAAATGAAGCATTAAGGGGAGTCAGATTCAATGAAATCTAGTTCAATATTATTCATAGTATGTTTTCCATTGAAAATGGTCTTTACACTCCTGTCCTGTGACTGGTAGCCCATTTGGGACTGGAAAGATCTCTTATGTTCCTGACTCTGCCACTGGCCTGTAACCTTAGTCAAATCACTTCATTCCTATATGGCTATCTCATCTCTAGAGCTTTGCCTGTAGAAACTTTTTTTCCCCATTACATGTATATACTATGCTTTATAAGGTACTCTTGATAGCATCTGCTCATTGCAGAAGTGATGCATTGCTGCTATTAGGACTGGCAATAAAACTTAGAATGGAGCATCATCTAAAAATTCCTGCTTCTGACTTAGAACAACATCCAGCTGCATAGAAACCTGTTGATTACTCTGGTTGTTAGTTGTTGTTTCAAAGTTGTTTCACTGGTGAGACTGCTCCTTGAATACTGTGTTCAGTCCTGGGCTGCTCACCACCACAAGGATGTTGAGGTTCTGGAGTGAGTCCAGAGAAGAGCAACGAAGCTGGTGAAGGGGCTGGAGAACTGGCCTTATGAGGAACGGCTGAGAGAGCTGGGGATGTTTAACCTGGAGAAGAGGAGGCTGAGGGGAAACCTCATTACTCTCTACAACTACCTGAAAGGAGGTTGTGGAGAGGAGGGAGCTGGCCTCTTCTCCCAAGTGACAGGGGACAGGACAAGAGGGAATGGCCTCAAACTCCACCAGGGGAAGTTCAGGCTGAACATTAGGAAAAACATTTTCCCCGAAAGAGTCACTGGGCACTGGCAGAGGCTGCCCAAGGAGGTGGTTGAGTCACCTTCCTGGAGGTGTTTAAGGGACAGGTAGATGATGTACTGAGGGGCATTTGATAGGAATGGTTGGACTTGATGATCCGATAAGTCTTTTCCAACCTGGTGATTCTATGATTCTCACAAAATGTGTCACCATAAGCACAGTCTGTGCACGGTTTAGACTTGAAGTTTAAATATACTCATAATTGTTGAAATGTGGAGCTGAGGCCTTACCTGGGCACATTAGTGCCTCCCCATGAACTTCTGTGGCAGTGGCAGTGGTGTGGATCACTCAGACATGTGTCTGTCTGTGGAAGAACACAGAGTATTCAAACACTGCTAGAACACCTGGTAATAAAGGTCATGATGTACCACTGTTTTAAAGTCAGTGAATGGGATGGCTTAAGCAGATGAAGATGAGTTTATTCATAAATCATAGCTATGGAGTACCATTTTGGACCTGAACATTAGGAAAAAAAGTTCATGGAAAAGGTCACTGGGCACTGGAACAGGCTGTCCATGGAGGTGGTTGAGTCACCTTCCCTCGAGGTGTTTAAGGGATGGGTAGATGAGGTGCTAAGGGGCATGGTTTAGTGATTGATAGGAATGGTTGGACTCAATCATCCAGTGGGTCTCTTCCAACCTGGTGATTCTATGATTCTCTGAAAGTCAATGATTCATAAGGCTTCCATATAAATCTCTTGAGATATCTTTGCTATGCTATTACTGCATCCTTGTGAAATTCATTTTTAAAAATTGTATAAATATGTTTAGTTATCTGTTAAGTCCTTAAAATTTTTGTAAATGGAATAGTAGTTTTAGGAACTGGTGACAGAACTTACTTTTTTTTAGTGGTGGTGGTAGAGTATTTTTTAATGT
Organism: Piaya cayana; assembly: GCA_013389865.1. NCBI lineage: Eukaryota > Metazoa > Chordata > Aves > Cuculiformes > Coccyzidae > Piaya > Piaya cayana. Next base: position 119,872 of record WAAB01022723.1, read on the forward strand.
AGGATATAATCATAGAATGATTTGGGTTGGAAGGGACCACAAATATCATCCTGTTCCGACCCTCCCTGCTATGAACCCTGGAAGGCTGCTATAAGGTCTCCCTAGAGCCTTCTCTAGTCTAAATAACTCGAACTCTCAGAGCCTGTCTTCAGAGGAGAGGTGCTCCAGTTGTTTTCTTGTCCCTACTCTGGACCCACTTGAACAGGTCCATGTTCTTCATACACTGGAGGCCCAGGGCTGGATGCAATACTCCAGGTGCAGTTCTGCAAGAGCGAAGTAGAAGGGAGGAATCACCTTGCTGGCCAAGCTTCTTTTGGTGCAGTCCAGGATAAGATTGATTTGCCTCTGGGCTGCAAACGCACTTTGCAGGGTCATGTTGAGCTTCTCATCAACCAACACCCCTAAGTTCTTCTCTGGGCTGCTCTCAATGCATTATTTCACATAGCCTGTATTTGTGCTTGAGGTTGCCCTGATTCCGGTGCAGAACCTTGCCCTTGGCCTTGTTGAACTTCATAAAATTTACACAGGCCCACCTCTCAAGTATCCCTTCTCTCTGGTGTGTCAACCACACCACACAGCTTGGTATCACTGACGCACTTACTAAGAGTGCACTCATTCCCACTGTCCATATCCCCAACAACAATGTTAAACAGCACCAGTACCAATACCAACCCCTGCAGAACACCACTTGTCACTGGTCTCCACTTGGACACTTTGGTGTTCACTGAAGCTCTTGGAGCATGACCCTCCTTAGTCATTGAGTGGTCCATGAGTCAAATCCACGTCTCCCCAATTTAGATACAAGAATGTTCTGCAGGACAGTGTCGAATGCTTTGCACATGTCCAGGTAGATGACATCAGTTGCTCTTCCCTTATCCACCAAAGCTGTAGCCCTATTGCAAAGGCTACCACATTTGTCAGGCATGATTTGCCCTTAGTACAGCTCTGTTTGGCTGATAACATTCACCTCCTTATTTTCAATGTACCTCAGCAGAGTTTCCAGGAGGAGTTGCTCCATGATTTTGCTTGGCACAGAAGTGAGATTGACCAGCCTGTAGTTTTCTGTGTCTCCCTTTTCCCTTTTTCAGAAATGGGAGTTATGTTTTCCCTTTTCCAGTCAATGTGACTAGGGACTATGTGTGAGTTTAGAGTAAAATTTAATCAAGCACTCTTACTACCAGTCTCCCTTACTCTTCTCTAGCCTATGATTCTTCTGAAGAAATTTATGATGCTTTGTAACATTTCACACTACGTCTGAAAATACCTTTTGTGTCAACACTTGAGAAAATATGTGATTATACTGGCAAAACTGTTGCACAGCAAAACAGGCCTAGCAAAAGATGAAGTGTTCAGGTTTCCAGCTGGGATTCAGATGAGTGATTTTTAAGAGCCCTGCTGATTGATCCTTTGCTGCTCTACAAATGCTGGCTGTGTGGAGGGAGGCAGTGTGGCATAATTAAAACAGCGTCTCAGAGTGCTTTAGGAAAAGCTCCAAACACTAGGCATGTGGTATCACAAGAACAACACAGAAACATGTGTGCCATTCTCTGCTGCTTCGCCTGTGTCTGTTCATAAGATTAACACAAAAAGCACTTCTCTTAGTTTTCTATTATTTTCATTTTAATATGGGCAACAGTGGGGTGCTTTACAGGTCTAAATACACAGTTTAGAATTCACTTACCAAATGCAAGAAATTGCTGGCAGGAAATACTTGAATGAGTATTCTATTACATTAATTTAGTATTTTTTTTTCCTAGGAGAAACAACAGTATCTAGAAATGTGCCCAAGCTCCTTACATGCTTTTCCTTGCTGTCTCTGTCCAGATACTGATTTTCCTTAGTGCAGCTGACGGAAGAGAAAACAAGGTTTTTTTCTTTCATTTCATTGTAGTCCTGTATAGTGTAAGCAAGGCAAGAAGTACTGCATGTGCAATTTTCTGGAAGATTAATTAAATTGGATGCAGGACTACTAAGAAGCCTAGAAAGTAATGCAAGCAGAAGGGTCTCACAGCAACCCCTAGAAGGAATCTGTCCATGCGGGAATCTCTCAGCAAAACTGAAACTGTTTCTTTCTTCCTGTGGTAGTCAGGCACACATTTGTGGTTAAAGTATGGCTTCAGTCTAAAAGACGGGAAAATTCTGCAAATGGCATCAAATATACAAAAAGGTGTAATCTGACAGTGTTGGCTAAGGGTCATGAGATGCTGGAAAATGAATGATGTTTAGATGCTTTTGCATTTATGAAAGCTTACAGAAAATGACTTTTTTGTAAAATAATCTCAACTTTTCCTTCCATGAACAGTTTTTCAAATATGGAGTGTTTCTAAATGCAGAAGGCTCTGCTAGACTAGGAATGCTCACACCCACAAAGGCTGGTGTCTGACATGCTCTGGCTTCGTATTCTGTGACTGATATTTTTGAGAGAGTGCTCCCTACCTCTGCCCAGGCTTGCTCTTGGTTAACAATGTACAAACATATTTATAGACCATGGGAGTGCTTAGAGATAAGTAATAATACTTCATCACTTTTTAATGAAGAATGAGTCTCCAGTTTTGAAAGAAATATAGTGCTAAAAGTTGTCTTTGGCAGGTTTTAGCTAGGCTGTAAAGCCTTGGGCAAGCCACTAAACTTCTGAGAATATCAGTTTCCTGGTGAAATATGAAGTAATTACGTTTACTTTACAGATGCCCTTTGAAGCATAACCAATTTGTCTTGATTCAATTGTAATTAAGTGCAACATGTTATCAAGACCAGTGAAGTGACCGGCCTAAGATACTAAATATAGCAGTGCTTGGTCCACCATATGTTTTTAATCCATGATAACACTTTTCAACTAACTGAGCAATATTGCACTAAAAGAAGACTGCTGTTATTTTGGATCATTGAACAACACTTGGTTATAAATAAAGATTGAAAAGCTGGATTTGGGTTAAAAAAAGTCCAAAGAAATGGTAGTTTCCATGGCAAAAAAAAAAAAAATCCTGTTACAAATTGTCTATATAAGCTACATATCTTTTTGTGAGACTGTTTTAATGAGATTTGGGCCAATAGCAGCATCTTGGTTTTGTCTGGAAAAAGCTCAAACAAACTACAGCTCCCATCTTCCCAGCAGTCTAGATTTCCCAGAACAGAGTGTTTTCAGTGACCCTCAGAAAAAGCACCATTTGGCATTTCTTTGAGCTACAAGTTTACAAATAGAACCTTTCTTCCTTTTTCCAGATAAATGTTTAGCTCAGGCAAGATGCTTATGGTAATAAAAATGTTTGCTCTCACTATGAGAAGGCAATGATGGAAAATCTCTAGGTTTTGGCCAGCTTTAGTTGTTAAAAAACTGAAACTGACAAAGCAAAGCAGAAAAAAAAAACAATGGATGAACTTCCATGACAGTTTTAAGGATATTGAAAAAACTTGGATAATTTATTTTTAATTATAGCCTGATGTTTTATTAATGCTTGTGAGTATGTAAGGTTAAGCCTTTTAATAAAGGGCTTCAGGCCAGATCATATTTCATCAAAAATCTTTTATGCATGGTGTTAGGCACTAATGATATACCAGATTCAAAAGGGAAATAGTTGCATTTGTACAAGTTGTGCAAGACTGAACAGAATTTTTTGCTCCCAGTGAGAATTTCTGTGGGTTATGCCAACAAAAAGAGCAACTCGGAGTTTCAAAGTGATGCATGTTGGTACTGCCATGTAGTTATCCACCTGAAGTGAGACTGCAGGGGCTCATTCAGGATGCAGAAGAGCTGATAAGCCCAGTACTACAACCCTCCTACAGCTCAACTCCTCTCCAAGAGGAGGAATAGCACCATGGTTCAGGTTCCTTGGGTCAGCTGTCAAGACGATGGCCAATATGTCCTTATATCCTCCAGCCATCAAAGCCTCTGACAGCTTCTTCCATCCATCTCAGTTGCACCTTCCCACGGCTGAGCCTCACACTGGGAAAAGCAGCAATGCTCCTGTAGCAGCTTGGCCCTGATGCATCCCTTTCCCTTGTTACCATCACCGCCTTCCTGTTTTCATTCTCACTCAAACACATATTTTCTTTTGGAGGCACTTGTGCTGCATGTCCCATTGCTCATGCTCTGGGAAAGAAATCTCTTTGCTGTCAGATCTCACCTTTTGGAGCAACAAGCCCCAGTTCTGCCCTCACCAGGATGTGTAAATGCCAAGAAGCACTGGTAGCTCCTGCCATGTGGGTCGATGTTGATGACATTGAGGTTGCCTGTACACAACCATCGCAGCAGGATTTAGACCACTGAAGATATTAATGCTTGGTTTGTGTGACTATCAAATGTTTTTGTCCAGTGCTTCATGCTGTTCCCTGGTTGTGAAAAGATTTAAGATGTCACCTGCATGGAGTATTTTGGCAACCAGGGGGGTTGCTGCCATCATTTTATGCCATGCAAGGCCAGGTTACCTATCTGAAAGACTGTAGCAGTGTTCTTCCATCCTGGATGTAGCCTCAGTTGCCCTTTTCTAATTTTAGCTACTTAACTGAAGCAGGTAATTCAGGAGTCTGTTGGCCCCAGTGTAGCAGAGAGAGCTAGGCAGTGGGTGATTGAGCTCTTCAGTGGACTGTGTGGGGTGCCAAAAATGCATCCTTTCCTAACTGAGAGGCCAGCCACAATTTTGTCACAGGCTTCATCCTACCTTGCCATATGACTGTTCTTACAGGGTACGAGGCGTCCTCTGCTCTGGCTAACAAGTAGCTGAAGAATTGCCTTCCTTTTATATACCTAATTCTTTGCTTTTGCCTTTTTTTTTTTGCTCTATGTGAAAGGGGATGTTAGAAAACAAAAAATATTTTCAGTTACTTTATAATTAAAATTCTTGGAATTTTCTAATGATAATATCGCAGATTCCAGAGAGAAACCATAAGTGCTTTACACTTGAAGGCTTTTGTATTAGATTAATGAAAAGACAACTAAGCTCTCAAGTAATCCCTTAACTATGCTTCACACTGCAGTATTTTCATATGTATATATGCAGTTCTGCACCAAATCCTGATCTAATCATAAGCCATCCCTGAACTTACTCTGCACAGCTGAAATTAAATACTTACTGTATCTTTTGAGTGCAGTTAATTATGGGGGGTTTGCTTCCACAATAGTATGTAGTTAGATGCTGCATTTCTTTTGAGGTTTGTACGTAAAACGAGGGATTGAAGGCAATGGTTCTGAGTGGATGAAATAGCTGTACCTCCAGTAAGAGGTAACAGAAATATTAATGTTCAAGTATTAGTTTATGGTAGTAAGTAACTAGTGTAGTATTTTTCTCAATCTCAGAGATAGGTCACAAATTCAGAAAAACTTAATGGAAGCATTGCCTTGTCTTGTGTTTTAGAGTTTTGGTGTTTGCTTTTCATTATCAGTGTTTAGTTCAGCTTCCATGAGAGAAGAAATCAGAGAAACAGATGATTCTTAAAAGTATCAAATCATAGCTTTCAGGAGAAACTTTTCCAAAGAATGAACTATTCAAGTGCTATTGAATGTGTTTTAAGAAGTCATACATTTTACACTGTAAATCATTCTGTTTTCCAGCATAAAAGTGTTTCATCTGTCAAAGTGAAGGAGAGAAACAAAGACTTTACTAACAAGACATATCAAAGCAGATTTTTGTTTTGGGTTATTCAGCATTCAATAATTTTCTGAAAGATGTCAAAACATCACTTTCTCTTTCTGTTTCCTTGTAGAATGCTGTCACCTGGTTTAAATATATTTCATTGGAGTTTGAAATGGTCATATTGTTTGTGAACTGAAAAGCAACACATGAATCTGCAAATGAAATGTTGGATATGCCTTAGTAACACACTGTTATATATTGTATTCTGTATTTCACCATTAAAAATTACTTAGCCTTCAGAGCCTAAAGGTTATTTTCATAAAATTGTAGAATATAATAACAGAATCACAGAGGTTGGGAAGACCTCTAAGACTGAGTTCAACCATCAGCCCAAGACCACTGTGCCTACTAAACCATGTCCTGAAGTATGACCTCTACACAATTTCTGAACCCCTCCAGGGGGTGAAGAAAATGCCCTGGGCATTTCTCTGCCCAGGGAAGCCTTTACCAGTGCTTCACCACTCTTTTGGTGAAGAATTTCTTTCTAATACCCAATCTAAACCTCTGCTGGTACAATTTGAGGCCATTTCCTCTTGTCCTATCACTTGTCACTTTGAAGAAGAGACCAACACCCAGCTAACTACAATCTTCTTTCAGAGAGTGGTGAGGTCTTCCCTTGGCCTCCTCTTCTCCAGGCTAAATAATCCCAGTTCCCTCAGCCACCCTCCATAGCAGTTGTGCTCCAGACCCTTCCCCAGCTTCATTGTCTTCCTCCAGACACACTCCAGGAGCATAATGTCCTTCTTGTTCTGGGTGGCCCAAAACTGAACACCGTATTCGAGGTGTGACCTCACCAATGCTGAGTACAGAGGGATGATCACTTCCCTGGTCCTGCTGGCTGCACCATTTTTGATACAAGCCAGGATGCCATTAGCCTTCTTGGCCATGTGGGGCACTGCTGGCTCATGTTCAGCTGTCTGCCAACCAGTACCCCTAGGTCCTTTTCTGCCTGACAGCTTTCCAGACACTCTTCCACAAGTTTATAGTGTTTCATATGGTTATTGTGTCCCAAGGCCTGGAGCTTGGCCTATTGAATCTTGTACAGCTGGCCTCAGACCATTGATCTAGCCTGTCCAGGTCCTTCTGCAGAACCTTCCTGCCCTCAAGCAGATCCATAGCCCAAAACAGGAGTTGGTATAAATCAATGTTGCTCTGCTCACTTCAGAAGAGCTATGTTGATTTATTTGTTTGAGAAGGTGACCTCATTAACCCAGCTGGGCAGAGGTCAGATGCACCAGAAACTGAAATCAAGAGTAGTTTTTCAATAGCATCTTTAAGCAGACTTCTTTTCTTTGAGAATGTCAGAAAATTGAAGTCTGATTGTATGGGCTCTCTTGGGATAGGCTATGTATGCTGGGTCATGTTTGGGAAGTCAGACAATCTGTCCAGTTGTATCAAGGACACTCTGTGTCCATAGTGAAGCCATAGTGTCCATAGTGAACCTAGAGCGCAACAAGTATCTGTCTATAGTGGGGATAGACCACAATTTGTAAAGTTACTTACTGTTTATTTACTTGTCTTAAAAATTTGACAGCTAACAACTTGTAATGTTAGAATGAGTTATTCAGAGATGAATTGGTCAGGACCTAGTGCTTTTGTAGTTTGTTCCATTTATCATCATCTAAAACAGTGTCTATAATTAGCATATTTCCTATAGCATTGGTATTCATCTGGTGGTGTGGGTCTGTACTAAGTGCACTTAAAGAGGGAAAAAGTTCTATTTTTCCACTATTGTCCATAAAATTATTTAGTGTCAAGATCTGACTTCATCTTATGGGAGGCAGTCGGGATGAGGAGTTGGGAGGTTGCAGCTGGAGAAGAGCAGAGGAAAAGCAGCAGCCTGAAGTAAGACAGGCTCAGCAAGGATACAGGTAAGGAGATCGAGTTGAAAGGCAGTGCTCATGGCAGACAGCTGTGGCACTGCTGCTCCATCCCTTTGTGGCTGTGCAGCATAGCTCCAGGACCCTCATGTAAGGGCTTGTGGGTTACATACTGTGTATGAGCAATACAAGTTCATGCAATGTGAGAATGCAGATTTTAGGTTGCGTTTGGAAATTGAGAGTAGCCTGTATGGGAGACTAAATTCTTGGCGTATTTTGAGAACATCCTTCTCTCCAAATTGAAGTGATTGGATTTGATGGGTGGTCTTTTTGGTGGATAAGGAATTGGCTCGGTGTCCAGATGGAGATCATGACAAATGATGTCCCCCCAGGGGTCTGTGCTGGGACCAGTACTGTTTAATGTTTTCATTGATGATCTAGACAGCAAGATTAAGTGCACCCTCAGCAAGTTTGCACGTGAGTGGTGCAGTTGCCTCATCAGAAGGATAGGATGTCATCCAGAGGGATCTCAACAAGCTGGAGAAGTGGGGCTGTGTGAACCTCATGAGGTTCAAAAAGGCTGAGTGCAAGGTCCTACCCCTGGATCAGGGAAATCTGCAGTTTCAGTACAGGATGGGAATGATGTGATTGATAGCAGCACTGTGGAGAAGGACTCAGGGATGCTGGTTGGTGAGAAACTCACCATGAGCCAGCAATGTGCACTCACAGCCCAGAAGGCCAACCATGTCCATCAAAAGAAGTGTGGTCAGCAGGTCAAGGGAAGTGACTTTCCCCCTGTGCTCTCATAAGACCGTACCTGGAGTCTTGTGTCCAGTTCTGGAATTCCCAACATAAGAAGGATATGGAACTGTTGGAACAGGTCCAAAGGAGGGGTACAAAAATGATTGGAGGGCTGAAGCAACTCCTGCATAGGGACAGAAAAGATTTAGATTAGACATTAGGAAGGTGAGGGGGTGTGAGGTACTGGCACAGGTTACCCAGGGAAGTTTTGGATGTCCCCTCCCTGGAGGTATTCAAGACCAGGTTGGATTGGGCCTTGAGGAGCCTGGCCTAGTTGGAGGTGTCCCTGCCCATGGCAGGGAGATGGACCTTGATGATCTTTAAGGTCCTTTCCAACCCAAACCATTCAACAAAACAGAGATTAAAGGGTTAATGCACACGCCAAGACCTTAATAGGCAGGTCTGGCCCTTTTGCAGGGTCAGATGATCACGAGATCTTTCTTAAGAGATGTAACAGATGGTCCCAAATTTAAACAACTGAGTCCATTAAGTGGAAGAACTTAATTTTAGCCACATAAAGGTAGGTAATAAACTTCCTTGTAATAATTATCAGTCTAATAGATGATGCCTTTTTTTGGCTAGTTGTATGAAAAATACTCTAGTTTAAATATCCAAGAGAGTTGTAAAATGGTTATAAAGCTGCGAAGCATTTCTAAACTTGAACCACATTTCAAATTAGAGCAGTCTTTTTCTGCAAATACAATATGTCTAATTGCCACTGCTTGAAACATGTATCTTATGTTACTACTCAATAAAAGTAAACTTTAGTTCTGACTGCCATGATTGCTGGCTATTTAAAAAATCAGTGCAAAGCGAGCAGCTTAGCTTTGTGCAAATGCAGTTGAAAACAGTGACGATCTCAAAAACAGGAGGTAAATAACTGCTACTAAGTACTATACTGTTAGATTGTGGGTCATCCAGTTAAGAGATACTGATTAAAAAAAGACTACCAGCATTATTTGTCCCTTCAACCTTTCACCCCATGAGCTTTTATAGATAAAATCAATAATATTTCAGTCAAGTGAGAAGGGCTTCTTTGATGCTGTGAAAGGGATTAATCTGATAGATCAAAGAGAAGCCAAGAAAATTAACATATTTTTAAGAACTATTCTAAATACTCGTCATTCAGATGTGCATCTGAGCACATGTGGAGCATTAAATTTGTCTTCAGACATGCTGCGTAAATGTCTCAACTGCTAGCATAACTCTGGGAGATGTAGAGAAATCCTTAACATACGTTAAATGTTCTTAATGTTTATCTTTAGTAAGATTAGTTACCTGAAGCTTTTCCGCTGAAAACCATAAAATGGAATTTCAAGTAGAAATTTCACTTAAATTGAATTACTAAGCTAAATGCAAACTTCAGAGACTCTAGTAGTGTTAAATTCTCTCCTAGACATTTTGTAACAGTTCCACATCAGGACTGAAGCTGGTCCCCTTCTGTGAGTTTATTAATACCTGTTCTAAAGGTAGTTTTTTGTCTGGTTGAAATGACATAATTCATTAGATAATTCAGGATAACAAAAGGGGGAAAAAAGAAAACCACTTCATTGCTTTAAGACATTCTATATTTTATAATATTATCTTATTACGGTTATTTTTTTTTCCATTTTGTTCTATTCATTAAAAAGTATCGTAACTTTCACAATAATTTCACATTCCAAGAAAATATGTGGACCATGAGCAGAATTAATGGATGCTAGCAGTATGTTTTTGAAACCTTTACTGCACACTGTATAATCAGCTCTGTCATCAGTTATTTACAGCAAAATATTCTGTCACTGAGAAGAGTAGATATGAAAGTGTAAGATTAGTTGAATGGCATAATTTCAGCAGAGCAATGATGAGTGATGAGCTGGCAAATGGCACTTGGAAATAAGCTGCAGCTCATACTTGTTCATGGCCATACACTATTTTTTTAAAGGGTGAATTTTTGTACGTATAGCTGAATTCTACTGAAATTCCTAATGCAGTGCACTCAAACACGAGCTCCTTGTCAGGTGAGAAATTATTTAGGAATAACAAATTGAACGTGAATATATGAAGCAGTTATGTAAATTGAGCACAATATTTTTTATTTGCATTCCCTACAGAAATGGTAATAAGGATTTCTTAGTCCTTGTTCACAGAAATAGTGGAATTTTAGCTTATATGACAGCCTATAAGAGGAACTGTCTGCAAAAATCCCACTGGAAGGGAAGTGATTATGTTTTAGTCCTGTACTTCTTATCTCTATAGCAGAGTAACTAGGTAGGAGAGACGAGAAGATGAAGCAGTTCAGCAATGTCACATTCTGCTGCTAGATCCATGTTTAGTGTTTTGTATTCAAACCTTAATTGTGTGAATGTGCTGCCTTGAAACAAACAATTTGATGGTTTGGTGGAAGATGTTTGGAAAGGTAGGTACAGAGTTTAGATTGCTCATCTCTACTTTATTCCCACCACAGACCTTATAGTTCAATATTACTGAGATTGTTTGGAGTTTGTTTGTGTTTTTCTTCAGGATGTACATGATTGCAAGTTGTTTTTCAGAGGACTGAAAATAGCAGTTCTGAAAAAAAAATCCCCAAGCCTAAATCTAAAACCAATGTACTTCACAATTAAGAGCCGTCTGTAAATTTCTGGGTTTTTTGCAGAAGAGGCCAGTGCTGACCTAAATCCTGAAGTGTCAAGGGATTTAGCCCTCTGCCTTCTGCTGATGGATGGATGTACTTGGTGAGCTCCTGTGGCAGTCTATTCTGGTGATACTGGTCACACTCCAGTCTGTTGAGGGAAGAAGGCGGTGCTAAGTATTTCTCAGAAATCCTTCAGCTTCAATCCCAAATTTTGATTCTTCATCTGGAAAGCTTGTTACAAAAAATATTTACCTACATATAGAACAGTGTTTCTATCTTTGACCAGATAACTGTTTCATATAAAAATAAAGGGCCATTGGTATAGAGTCTTTTTTGGCAATGAGTCAGTGGTGTAAATACACAGTATGAGGTGTTAGCAATGTATTTCTTAGAAAAGTTATTCCCGCAGCTGGTAACAAACAGACATATTATAATTATTTCCTATGTTTCTTCTCATTTGCCCCTTCTGTGTGTGAATTGTTTCAGAATTTATGTCTGAAGGCTTCAGGATTTTATGATTCTTGCTGTTTAAGAATGATCACTAATTAAATGAATGCAAGTGCCCATCTTTCATGTGCAAAATTTCATGTCCGATGTTTTTCCTGTCCCCTTGGAGTTATCAGTGCTTTGTGTTTCCCTACTTATGCTTATCTCAGTCCTCTCCACTCACCTCCCTCCACACTCCCTGTAAGACAAAGAGTGCAATTGAAGACATTCCATGAACAACACTTAGTGAGCACATTTGTTAAATATTCTAAAAAGCAGCTTGCTTCAACATAAAACTTTGGAGTGGAAATATAAATTATTGTATTGTTTTTCTTTGACACAAGTAGCTGCTTTGACTTCAGGGAGTTTTATTTTGCCATCTTTAAAACTCATGATACCAGCAGATATATTGTTCTTCAGAAGATTTATTACTTTCCAGTGAAGTAAGGGATAAAAAATGTATTAAAAAAAACCCAACCTAAACCAAATCCTCTCTCCTGTTTTGCTCTGGGGCTTCCTACCTTTTTATTTTCTCCCCATAAGGCTGGAGATCTGTGTTGAACTGTTGCTCAAACAGCAGTGCTGTTGCAGTTTTACATACAAGTTACCTTTAAAATTACTTAAAGTTGGTTTGGTTATTTTGGAGGGTGGTGGTGATGTGTTTTGTTTGCTTTTTTGCTTGTTTGGGCTGGTTTTGATTTTGGGTTTTTTATATTAAGATCAGCATCCTGTAATTACTAGAACTGTCTTTTTCACTTTCAAATACATGGGAAGAACAAAGAACAGAGAAGCTGTGTATTGGGAGGAGAAATGTCCTAAAACTTGCAGGTATATGTTTGACAATCCTAGTTTGCTCATGTCTGTTTAGTAACATTTTCCCCTCTTTTGAGAGCTGACAATGTGAACTGTCTATATTGGAGCTTCATAGCCTTAGAAAGATTAGCAGGCAGCACACAAAGGCTAGGTAGATAACAGAAGGCAACAATATAGAGGTGACAAGTGAGCATTTGTGTCACATTCTGGTGCCTATTGACTTGGGTACTGGGCTATAAGAAGTTGTGACAATTAAGAACAACACTGAAGAATTACAATTCTTATTACATGAAGGCTCTCTGAAGGTACACATGTGCATGAATGCCATGTAAAAAAAATACTGACGGACTTTAACCAAATGTAAAGATTAATCCAATTCATTCTACCCAATGAAACAGGATCATTTTGACAAACTAATCAGCAGTGACAGCTGCTTAGGAGGTATTACCACTATGTGAAAGAGAAAAAGAAAGTACCAGGCAACGCCTTTTGTGCCACTCTTATCTTCTCTCTTGTTTTCCTTCTTCTGAAACTGTCAGTAGTTTGTGACTTGGAGCAGCTCATGGATCCTTGACACATATATGCAAGGAAAATATAAATTTTCAGACCAATGCAGAGCCTTAGCATTCTTAGCCAAAGCCAGGTATGGGGGGTAAAATTTGTCTTCCTACTATCACGGAAGAAATGACAGCAAGGTTGAAATAACCAGTAAATCTGTCAGTTTCCTCCCCTGAAATCATGCACAAGATATGGGACAGGAAAGGCAAACTCTTTAGGTTTTTTCTGCTAGCTGCAACAAGTTGGACAGAGTCTTGCACCAATATCATCAGACAAAGCCAACTTTATTGATTTGGGTCTATCTTTATACAGCATCAATCATCTGTTGAGTATACGTAGCAGATAAACCATATTGAGTAATGACCTGTTTAACCTCTTTGATTGTTTTCCAATCAAGCGGGGCCCACTGCCCTCCTTGAGGGGTCATTATTACTGGAAAAGCACTGGTTACGTTAGTTGGTAGGAGTGTCCCATCTACTAATGCCTCTTTTATAATGCCTTGCAACGTATCCCTCCCGATGCCCCCCTGAATAGTTGACAGCAATAAAACAGATTGATCTATTTTTGACACCTTTTCACATCCATAACATTTAGCCTTTCTGTAAGTTTCATATATTTTTCATCTAGAAGCTTCAACCACTGTTTCCATTGCGACTCTTCCCTAGGAGCAGCGGGCAATGAATCATCCAGCAATGGTGTATACAAGTCCAGAGCATCAGTTTGTTCATCTGGGGTTCCCCAGGTATCGCTTTTCTAGTAAAGATTTTCCAGTTTTGCTTCAGCCTTGGTATATACGGTATCCTGAACTACGTTAGCTTTCTGTTGTGCCCCACCCAAAGGGTTTAGCAATGCCCCATCTTCATGTGGAGGGAGAGAAAGGGGTATGACACAAACTGGAGGAATGTTATCCTCAAACATCCAGACTTTTGATCTACTAGTTTTCTTTGATGTTTTAACAGGTAGAGACAGCGGCAATGGTGGCAGAAGCAGCAGAGAATAAGGTTTTTTTCTCACCTTCCTCTTTAGTGGAATCAGTGCCAAAACCAGCAAACGCACTAGCAGCAGCACCCTGCTCTACCTTCATTTCTGCAAACGCGTCTTTTACCAAACGCCATATTATGGCTAATTGGTGAGCATCTTTAGAACCACTGCTAACTTTGTCCCAAAGCTGCTCTCCTCTCTTATCCCAAGTGTCCTTTTCAAATACCTTCACCACCCCTGCTATCACTTTACATTCTTTACAACATAGTAATAAGTCTTTTAATCGACTCTCATCATACTGTATAGCTCTCTTAGAGAGAATATGCTGTAAAAGTTTGAGTATTGCATCTTCTTCTTTGGATAATGATATCCTCATGCTTTCCAGTATCCCAACTGCTCACCTTTATTACTTCTTCTTTTTTTCTTCTTTGTTTTGTGCTTCACCATTTCTTTTTACACGACTTGTTGATCCTGGAGCCATCCTCCAACTCCTCCGATCCTGGTTCAACCAGGTCGTATTTCTGACTGGACCACCACAACAAGAAAACCTGTCAATTTACCGTCTTCTATATTAAGATTTAAGGAGGCAGTCCAAACCCAGTGTTGGGCCCCATATTGGGCACCATTTGCCGGATGCAATAAGTGGGACAAAGTCTTGCACCAATATGGTCAGACAAAGACAACTTTATTGATTCGGGTCTTGCTTTATAAAGAGCATGAGACACGAGGCATTATGTGATTGGTTTACATCATATCACACCACACAAAGAGGCATTGTGTGATTGGTTTGCATCATCTCACACAAGCTGTTCCATGCACCAGAGCATGAGCCATCCATGCACCAGCACACACGTTTCTGATTGGCTTAATTCTAAACCATACAAAATCTCTGGTAACCGATAATGCAACGTTGTTTCTTATTTCTAGTCAGGCCATTGCTTCTTGTACAAGCCTCCTTTTGCATGCAGCACATGGGCAGAGGGGCTTTCCATAACTTCCTCCCTCCAAGACATTCTGGGCCAAGAAGGTCTCTACATTTTTCAATAGAATTGCCTGTAACTGAGAGTCTCTCCAGGGAAGAAAGCAACTTTGGAAAAAAAAATAGAATAGACCCCAAAAATAACTTTGGCCCCGAATACTAAATATGACACTTCTCAAGGGGAAACAGGAAGGTGTCCACAGTTGCCACTGCATCAGATGAGGACTTACTTGGTTGAAGGGAGTCCTCTTGAACAGTGCTCTGACCCACAGACACTGCTTGCTTTGGAATAATGGCCCACTCTCAGTGCTCTGTGTCTGTTAGGAAGGGGACGTATCTTTTTTTTTAGTGATTTTTTATAATGAAGCAATGGGAACATTGCTGTCCCTTGAGCCTGCAAAGCCAGTAATGCTCATGTGAAGCACACATGGGATTTCAACTACACACACAGGAAATGGGTTTCATGTGGAGAAAATATGACAGTAATTCGCTGGTTTTGCAATATAAACTATAGTGCCACAGTTATATTGTCCCATCCTCCCAGGCAATTTGATGATTGTCTTTCATTAAACAACATAAGATATTGTTGTTCAGTTAAATCTAGCAAGTGGAAGCAAAAACACATTAGCAACCACTGCATCAGTAGAATAAGAAGGCTACACACTGAAGTTTCTCAGCCCAGTATATTTACCTTTCTCTGAACCCTTAGTTTGAAATGGCTGCTTGCCTGACACACCACAGAATGCAAACTCTCCATAGCCCCTTGAAAATGGATATGAGAACAATTCTCAAAGCTCAATTTAATAAGCTGTAAAAATGTTTTTTATTTACCAAATCCCAGCAACCTGACCACAGCCTGGACAATGGAACCAAATCCCTTCATAGAGCTCTGAAGTTTATATGGTACAGAGGAAACAGGCTTTTGAGAGAGAGAACTATTCACCTTCCGCTCTCTCAGGGCTATATCTTCCCCCTTTCTCGCACATACCAAAGTAACTGTGCTACATGTATAGGGTCATGTCACATGAGAGACTTTTCCTTCCTGTTCTGTAAAAAATGGCTCTACTGTGTGATTGCCATCATCATCCTTTGTCTTCAGCAGCCCTTACTCCTAAAGGACATTAAGAAGAAAGATTTGGAATCATAGAGTCATAGAATCACCAGGTTGGAAGAGACCCACTGGATCATTGAGTCCAACNTGCATCTTCTTCTTTGGATAATGATATCCTCATGCTTTCCAGTATCCCAACTGCTCACCTTTATTACTTCTTCTTTTTTTCTTCTTTGTTTTGTGCTTCACCATTTCTTTTTACACGACTTGTTGATCCTGGAGCCATCCTCCAACTCCTCCGATCCTGGTTCAACCAGGTCGTATTTCTGACTGGACCACCACAACAAGAAAACCTGTCAATTTACCGTCTTCTATATTAAGATTTAAGGAGGCAGTCCAAACCCAGTGTTGGGCCCCATATTGGGCACCATTTGCCGGATGCAATAAGTGGGACAAAGTCTTGCACCAATATGGTCAGACAAAGACAACTTTATTGATTCGGGTCTTGCTTTATAAAGAGCATGAGACACGAGGCATTATGTGATTGGTTTACATCATATCACACCACACAAAGAGGCATTGTGTGATTGGTTTGCATCATCTCACACAAGCTGTTCCATGCACCAGAGCATGAGCCATCCATGCACCAGCACACACGTTTCTGATTGGCTTAATTCTAAACCATACAAAATCTCTGGTAACCGATAATGCAACGTTGTTTCTTATTTCTAGTCAGGCCATTGCTTCTTGTACAAGCCTCCTTTTGCATGCAGCACATGGGCAGAGGGGCTTTCCATAACTTCCTCCCTCCAAGACATTCTGGGCCAAGAAGGTCTCTACATTTGTCAATAGAATTGCCTGTAACTGAGAGTCTCTCCAGGGAAGAAAGCAACTTTGGAAAAAAAAATAGAATAGACCCCAAAAATAACTTTGGCCCCGAATACTAAATATGACACTTCTCAAGGGGAAACAGGAAGGTGTCCACAGTTGCCACTGCATCAGATGAGGACTTACTTGGTTGAAGGGAGTCCTCTTGAACAGTGCTCTGACCCACAGACACTGCTTGCTTTGGAATAATGGCCCACTCTCAGTGCTCTGTGTCTGTTAGGAAGGGGACGTATCTTTTTTTTTAGTGATTTTTTATAATGAAGCAATGGGAACATTGCTGTCCCTTGAGCCTGCAAAGCCAGTAATGCTCATGTGAAGCACACATGGGATTTCAACTACACACACAGGAAATGGGTTTCATGTGGAGAAAATATGACAGTAATTCGCTGGTTTTGCAATATAAACTATAGTGCCACAGTTATATTGTCCCATCCTCCCAGGCAATTTGATGATTGTCTTTCATTAAACAACATAAGATATTGTTGTTCAGTTAAATCTAGCAAGTGGAAGCAAAAACACATTAGCAACCACTGCATCAGTAGAATAAGAAGGCTACACACTGAAGTTTCTCAGCCCAGTATATTTACCTTTCTCTGAACCCTTAGTTTGAAATGGCTGCTTGCCTGACACACCACAGAATGCAAACTCTCCATAGCCCCTTGAAAATGGATATGAGAACAATTCTCAAAGCTCAATTTAATAAGCTGTAAAAATGTTTTTTATTTACCAAATCCCAGCAACCTGACCACAGCCTGGACAATGGAACCAAATCCCTTCATAGAGCTCTGAAGTTTATATGGTACAGAGGAAACAGGCTTTTGAGAGAGACAACTATTCACCTTCCGCTCTCT
Organism: Piaya cayana; assembly: GCA_013389865.1. Lineage (NCBI taxonomy): Eukaryota > Metazoa > Chordata > Aves > Cuculiformes > Coccyzidae > Piaya > Piaya cayana. The sequence continues at coordinate 137,341 of WAAB01022723.1, forward strand.
CAGGGCTATATCTTCCCCCTTTCTCGCACATACCAAAGTAACTGTGCTACATGTATAGGGTCATGTCACATGAGAGACTTTTCCTTCCTGTTCTGTAAAAAATGGCTCTACTGTGTGATTGCCATCATCATCCTTTGTCTTCAGCAGCCCTTACTCCTAAAGGACATTAAGAAGAAAGATTTGGAATCATAGAGTCATAGAATCACCAGGTTGGAAGAGACCCACTGGATCATTGAGTCCAACCATTCCTGTCAATCACTAAACCATGCCCCTCAGCACCACGTCCACCCATCCTTTAAACACCTCCAGGGAAGGTGAATCAACCACCTCCCTGGGCAGACTCTGCCAGTGCCCAATGACCCCTTCTGTGAAAATTTTTTTCCTAATGTTCAGCCTAAACCTTCACTGGTGGAGCTTGAGGCCATTCCTTCTTGTCCTGTCCCCTGTCACATGGGAGAAGAGGCCAGCACCCTCCTCTCAACAACCTCCTTTCATGTAGTTGTAGAGAGCAATGAGGTCCCCTCTCAGCCTCCTCTTCTCCAGGCTAAACAACCCCAGCTTTCTCAGCCGCTCCTCGTAAGACCTGTTCTCCAGCCCTGTCACCAGCTTTGTTGCTCTACTCTGTACTTGCTCCAGAGCCTCAAAATTCTTCCTGTGGTGAGGTGCCCAGAAC
>WAAB01022723.1:138195-156505 GCA_013389865.1 Piaya cayana
CTTTGCAGAGCCTCCCTACCCTCCAGCAGATCCACACTTCCACCCAGCTTAGTGTCATCTGCAAACTTGTTAAGGGTACACTCAATGCATTCACCCAGGTTACTTATAAAGACATTCAACGGGGCTGGACCCAGCACTGAGCCCTGGGGAACCCCACTTGTAACTGGCCTCCAGCTGGATTTAACACCATTTACCACCACTCTCTGGGCCTGGACATCCAACCAGTTCTCCACCTAGGAGAGTGTGCATCTGTCCAGTCGAGGGGCTGACTGTTTCCGTAGCAGAATGCTGTGAGAAACTGTGTCAAAGGCTTTACTGAAGTCCAGGAAGCCTACATCCACTGCCTTTCTCTCATCCCATAGTCAGGTCACTTTGTCAACAAAGGCGATCAGGTTTCTTTTGCATGACCTACCTTTCCCGATCACCCGGTTCTCTTGCATGTGCTTCATGATAGCACTCAAGATCACCTATTACATGACTTTCCCCGGCACTGAGGTTAGACTGACAGGCCTGTAGTTTCCTGAATCCTCCCTCCAAACCTTCTTGTAGATATGCACAACATCAACCAACCTCCAGTCCAGTGGAACTTCCCCAGTCTTCCAGGACTGTTGGAAGATGATGGAAAGGGGTTTGGCAAGCACATCCACCAGCTCCTTTAATACCCTTGAGTGGATTCCATCTGGCCTCATAGACTTATGGGTGTCTAGCTGGTCAAGTAATTCTCCAACCACTTCTCTTGGAACATGGGGGCCTCATTCTGCTCCTCTAACTCCTGGGATTGTACACAGAGGGAACAACTTTCTTTACAATTAAACACTGAGGCAAAGAAGGCATTAAGTATGTCTTCTTCCTGAGGGTAGAATAGCAGCTCTGCCTCACTGGAGGTGCTAGTTTTCCCCCTTTTCTTTTTTAACTGTGTGTTGCCATATGTTAAATTTTTCTCCTGTGCACTTCACTAGTTTAGTTTGCTTGTGCTGTCTAGTTTGAACTCTGCCAACACAATCAGCATGTGTTTTTGAACACTCAAACACCTTTGCTTTGAGAAGTGGCTGCAATAAATCCTTTTAGGAGTGCTGCATACACTCTGGTGTCTTGCATCTCCCATTGAGGTTATCCTCTACCCATTCATTCATGTGTGCTTCAGCAAGAATCTGTGAACAGTTTCCTTCTGCATCACTGGTGTTGTCCATCTCTGCATTGTAAGCTATTTTCCCACCTCGGGGAGATGAGAAAAGGAATGTTAAAATTTTGATCTGTTTCTGAAATCTAGTAATGACTTCCCTTATGTGACTTCAGTGCAACTTCCAAAGAATATTATTAATTCTTTGGGGAAAGGAAAGAAAAGACACAAAAAGAAAGAAAATTCCCAAAGACTTACATTAATAGAAAATCTGCACAAGGTGCAACCACAGTTTTCTGCCTCACTTTGGACAAGTGTAAATGATTGTACATAGTACAAGGTGAGGGAATGGGGCCTTCAATATGTGCTGGGATAACTGAGATATAATTTAGTTACATGACTTCATCTGTTATATAAAGCCTCACAGCATTCATTGGTGCCAGTTCAGAAGTTCATAACTTGGGTGGCAGGAAAGTTGGGGTGTTTCAGTGTTGTGGTGAGATCAGATTGAGCCTGCTTGACCTAGATTACTCCCTGAAAGCTGTAGCCCTTTCCAACCAATGCAACTCGCTTTAACTTCCCACGAACAGTGCTATTGCCTAGCTGGAGGAAAGCTGTTAAACTCTTACAGTCAATGGTGCTATGATCATTTATTGCAGTTCAGCAGCTCAGCCACCATTTTTCCTACCAAGCCCATAAATCCTTTTTTGCCATCATCTTGCTTTCTCCTTTTATTTTGTAGTATACTCTTCTCACCCAAGATCAACCCTAGTCTTCTATTATTCTTCAAGGGAAAAGGAACAAAGCTTTGGCAGAGTTTGCTGTCAGCTTTTTTTTCTCTGCCTCTTGCTTCCATCAAATGTACAAGGGATTTGTATGGGAGGGGGGGACAGGCTCAGAGGTACATGATTCAGACCTTATGCTGAAAGCAATCAGATGAGAGTCCCTTTACAAGAGGTAGACAAGGACTATGCCATCTATTTTCATTTTAAAAGTCATTTAATTGCATAGGATATGTTTTAGGGCCCCATTGTTCTGTGATTTATACATGCATAAGATGGTAACTGTCTGTTACCTCCCTTTTCTTCATCTGAAATGTTTTTGGCATTACCATACACACACATGCATACACATAGGCACCCTATGTTGGTAATCCTATCTTCTTACTGAGTTTCTTGTATCAAATCCTTGTTACTTGATAAACACAAGCCAATTTTTTCATTTAAAATCAGTTGCCAGGATTGAAAAAGTGCTAAAAATGTGCTGATTCAACTTTGACCACAAAGGTGCCATCTCTGCTTTGTGAGAGCAAATCAGACACTTGAGTTTCACTGAACATTCCTTGATATAGCTGAAAACACTAAAATCTTTAACCAAATATGTCAGAAGTGGAAATCCTAACATATTCTCACAGTTATTATGTTGGAACAAACATTTGTGTGTGAGGCATCAAATAGCAAGGCTGTGATAGTACATCTGTCTGGATTGCAGCTTCTGGACTCCAAAAGTTCCTGATGTGCACTGAGAATGTGGCATTTGCTGTCCATCTCAGGATGAGGTGAGAGGGGAGTGAGCATCTGGTCATTGTGCAGCTCTCAAGTTCCTCCCTGCTGTGTCTGCACTCAAAAAAGTTGGGAGATGAGTGGCAATGAGAGGCAGTAACATCATGTGCCAGATCTTGATGAGGGGTAGTGCAAACAGTCTTCTCTTCCCCTAACAGCAGAAGAATCAGTTTGGTTTCAGCATCATATGGACTTCGGCTGAAGGAGAGACAACTGAGTGTGTCCATGAGGATCATCGGACATTACCTTTGAGGAGGTTCTGCCATTTCTCCTTGCAGGGATGTCCCCCTTGCTTGAGCACGATGCTGTTAATGTGTCAGGACTGTTAGTAGAGACAACAGCAGTACACTTCATTCGTTATACGTTATATGAAGGTAAGACTCACAGTACCTTTTGCACTCATCTGAATCAGGATATTTAGCAACCTGGGCACTTGGGTTTCTCAGTCAGAAAAATACATTTCTGTGAAGGAGGACTGAGCTCTCTGCTCTTCATGTTTGCTCCCTTAAAATACTGGTGTAAGGAGTTGGCAGACAGACTCAGCATGGGAAAGGAGCTTCATTGTAGTTTTCAAATTACTTCTTAAGCATTTCCCCCAGCTAATGCCCCATAAAACTAATTAAAAACATTCTTAACTGCTTACAGTACAGAGAAGAGGTGCTTGGAGGAAGTAGTAAATTTGAGGCCAGCTAACTGTTTTTTTCTGGTTAGAAAAAAATCCAAACATTAAGTATCCCTTCAAAGAATGCAATTTTTAAGATTGAGATACAGATTTATAGTTTATTGCTATGGATTTGAGCAGTAAGTGTTACTGATGGTTTTGGAAATTCTACCATAAGTTTTTGAAAGAGAGGAAACTGAGAATAGAGATGAAATTTATATGAAGAATTTATTTATAAACTCATTTCCTTGATTTTGATTAAATGGCCAAAACAAAATTTTGCCTAACATTACCGCTTGCTTATGTGAGATTGCTTTTAGTTGACAGACCATTGCAATTCATCATCTAATAAGTATCTTTTTATAGGACATTACTGTAGAAGAAGTAAGTTCCTGTTAGTAAGGGACTCTCAGTTTCTCTCCAGTCCTGCAGAGAGTCCAGGGAAATTGCCATTTGCAGTGTATTTATTGCCTGACATTTCCAAGCCTAGTCCAGAACATGTCATCACTTTATATTCTCCATGAGAAAGTAGGAGAGGAGGCATTTGTGCTTTGACTCCAGCCAGCAGCAAAGCTGTAAGATTCTTGGTTCATTTTTACAGTTCCCTAATTTGGGTATAGCATCCTTCATAGTGAAAAAAAAAGAAGGCTGAAATCTGCTGACTTCAACACCATCTGGCTATTATAGTTTTACTTGTGTATGTTTAAAAAGCAGGGCAGAGTTTAGCTTAGGACTAGAAATTCTGTTTCCCAGGGAAAAAGGTCAAGAGAAGATGGTATTTATGCACACAAAAAAATGAAAGAGGCATAGAATTACTACTTCATGTTCCTTTATGTTTAATATTTTTTCTCTCAGGGACAATGCCAGGTTGAATTACACATAAGAGTCTCTAATCTTCCCTCTCTCCTACTATTTTTACATTGTTTTGTCTTTTTATTTCTAATTCCTAGAAGTGTGGAGGTACTCTTTCATGCCTAAATTGCCAAACTTGTATGCTTTGTACAACTGACTTTACTCTTGATTCATTATACTCTTTCTCAAGTACAACCCATTATATAATTGAAGCCAAGATCCAGGGTGGCTCTTCCCTCATTTTTGGAAAAAGACTGGTTTTGATTTACAAGGGATCTCCCACGTAGCTTTCTACTTTTCAGTCTCATTCCTTGTGACTGGCTTTTGACCAGGGCTGAGCTAACAGCTTTGAAGCATACAAGCAGTTCTCTGAGTGTAATCAAGATTCATATAATTTGTGGTTTGCTTTTTCTGTCTATTACACCCCAAGGAATTATTTTCCCCCAGAAAAGATCTTTCCCTTTTAATAGCACTTTTGTTTTCTAGATTAGTTTTTGATCTGCACAGGTCATGTCAGAATAAAAGCAACACTATTGTTCTGGTTCCTGGGGTGCCCTTGCAAAAATTTTTTCCTTGAATGTTGAAGATGCTTTTTGCCAAATTTGTCTGTTAAAGATATAGGGATGAAATAAAAATGTAGGATTCAAAAGGCAATTATTGAAACCAAGTCTTTAATTGGCCATGAATATGTGGAGCTCTGGGGTGTGACATTTTTCCACTTCTTTTACCAGTAGGTAGGTACATGGAGGTATCATAAAATGAATGTCATTAGGTATTCAAGTAAGATTAATTATGCAAAGAAGGACATACAAGTCCTAGCGTATAGCAGATAACCAAATAACTAGTAGAGGGAGAAAGAACCTCTACATAGTGAAGGAATTGGGCATGTCCATTGTCCTCGTTTCCTTATCCATCTCCACCAACAGGAAAAATTTAATGTAATATTCAATGCTGAGAAGATGTTTGACTTAAAGAGATTCTGTGGTATAGTGCTAAGTGAGCTGGCACAGCTGTGCAGGTCAGTTTTGATAGAATTATTGGGATCTCTATTTATCTTGTTTTCAAAAAGACCATTTTCCTGTGCCACCTGTCCTCTGCGAGAGTGCTAATGAAGACCTGCAGAAGTGGTCAGATGATGTCTGCTAGCAGGGCAGTTTCTGTCTATGATGGCCTACAAAAACACATTGTATTTCATTTATTTCATTGGGACATCTCTTTTTTTGTCTAATATAACCAATTTCTTTGACTAAGCACATCTGGTCTAAGCAACATATGCTAGATTTGTACATTTGTACATACAACTACCTGAAAGGAAGTTGTGGAGAGGAGCGTGCTGGCCTCTTCTCCCATGTGACAGGGGACAGGACAAGAGGGAATGGCCTCAAGCTCTGCCAGGGGAGGTTTAGGCTGAACATTAGGAAAAATTTTACACGGAAAGGGTCATTGGGCACTGGCAGAGGCTGCCCAGGGAGTTGAAGTTGAGTCACCTTCCCTGGAGGTGTTTAAAGGACAGGTAGATGAGGTGCTGAGGGGCATGGTTTAGTGATTGATGGGAATGGTTGGATTTGATGATTCGTTGGGTCTTTTCCAACCTGGTGATTCTATGATTCTATGATTTATGTAACTACAGCAATTTCACCCTGGTTCTAAGATCTGCAGAAGTTTGTTCATTTATGAACAAAAAAAGAACGCTCAAAATTCTCTTGTCAGCATTGCTGTGGAATGTTTTTTGTTTTGGTCACCTTGATAGATCTTCAAACACTGCATGCCAAGATATTTTTTTTTTAACATAAGCCAGGCTTGTTCTTTGGAAGCCTTCTTTAATTACAGATCCATCTTAAAATTTGTTTTGTCCTCAATGGAGAATTCAATTTTGAAGATAGCAGAAAAACCTCTGGAACATGTATTGACTTTGTATACAAAGAGACATTCATTTTGAGTTGGCCTCAAGCCATCCTGTGGAGACCTCTGTTCTCAGGGCTGCAAATATTTTACTTGATTTCATTTGCAGATTCCAAAAAATATCATTGATATTTGGTACTGTGCCAGACTACCTCAATGACACGCAGATATTAGTACATTTTTCCCTTGAAACAACTTGTTTTGAATGACAAGACTCTGTGGTATGTTTTCCAGTCCCTCTGACACCTGAGACTCTAGATTAGTCTCTGGAGTCTCTAGATTGCATAGCATAGATGCTGTCCTATAACTCTAACAAATAAAATAATAGAGCACTGTCAGACAGCCAAAATTCATAAACCGGAGAGTGCATTTCCTCGTAAAATTAATATTTTGAAATACTGCCCCCTTCTGGCAATTACGGGAGAGGATATTTAGACCACTTCTCGGTGAACAGCATGACAGCATCTCACATGAGAAGACACACATTCTGAAGTAAACTTTGATTTTTACAGTCCATTTATTCTCAGCAGGAGCTTTGCTTTCAAAAATGTATTGATATGGATTTCCAATGTTAAGGAAAGTGTACTGTGCTTTTCCTGCTTCTTTTCTCTGTTGTAGTCATTTGTTTTAACAGATGCCCTCAGTCTTCACTAGTGTCATTGGGAAGAGATTTTCCTTACATGCCCCCCTTTTTCCATTGTCCTATCTAATACGTGTATAGATTTTTTTATAAATTCTACTAAGAATTAAAAATAAAAAGTTGAACCAATTATTAACAGAATATCTTCTTACTAATTATGTTCAGCTTTGAAACTAATATTCGAGGAACCTGTAGTTTACATGCTGATAGCTTCTTTGAAATGCATTCCCAGTGACCCCAGAGACTCAGTCAAGGACATTGCATTTGTTTATAGTGAAGAAGAAGCTGGGGCAATATTCCCTTCATGCAAAGACTCCATCTCATGCCCTGGGCTCCTGAAACGTTCCTTTTCTTCTATAAGAACTTGCAGGGCTTTGAAATGGGCATGAAGCCACTGCATTCTTACTCACACAAGAGCCTGCAGGGATCATCTGTGCTCTCAGAGTAGTCATGACAGAGCTGGACTCCTCTGCTCTGGGAGACAGAGGGAGAAATTCTTTCCCCTCAGTCATTTATTTCAGTTTGACACACAATAGTATTGGATTACCAGCCCTCGAAAGAACAGAAGATTTCTGTGTCTCAGGTTTCTGATCCTGTAGTTGGAGAGAAGTCTGCTTACTTGAGTCATAAAAATTCAAAGCTGGCAGGAAAAGTTCTTGTTCACGGGGAAAAAATGATGTGTATTATATGTTCATTTGGACTTGAGTTTCTTTTGCATTTGTATTTGGTTTTGGGGTTTTTTCTCTGAACTGGGTCTTGCATAGCAATAAAAGAGGTTGTTTTATTTGTATGTTGTTGGGCTTTATTTTTCTTGTCCTGAACAGCTTTATAGAAATATAAGATCATTTTTTTGACCAGGCATCTCTATAAATAATCAATTTTAAAAGAACTATTTAACAAGTTTTATGCTAAGCGAGAAGGTAGACAATGCAAAATTGTACTTTGTGTGTAGAGTGGAATAGAATAGAATAGAATAGAATAGAACGGAACGGAACGGAACGGAATGGAATTATAACATAGTTTGATAGTGCGGTAATTTAGTTGCTTTGAACATTGTGATAACTTGTTTATTTCATTTTACTTAATCTTGAATGTAATAGTGTCTTTATCAGCTTAAAGGTACTCAGATATTTGGATTAACTTTCAATGCTGCTTATGTCTAAGGATAGCTACTATTTTCCTAGAGAGAGATTGAGTAATAACATTTTGATGTCATTGTCTATAGAAGGCACAGGTCCCTATATAGGTAATTAATGACTAACAACAAAGAGGTACGCTAGGAACCTAATTAACTTTTTTCCTATCTGGTTGATTAATTTGTTATAATTTGGCAGATGCTACACAACATTAAACTGCAGTAAATTCTATCCTGAGCTGATAGGCGGAGCAAAGGAGACATACAGAAATCAAGTGTTATAAAGGAGGAATCCAATCTCTTTTTCAGTCTAGTAGATGTGAATTTGAGAGTTACATGGGAAGCATGAGGAGGTAGTCCAGAAGTATGGACTGTTGAACTAACCTAGCTACCCAACTGGCAAACTGGCTTATTACAATACTGTGCACTGAAACTCTGTCAGCTCTCTGAGTTTCCTTTACATAGAATCATAGAATAATCAGGTTGGAAGACACCCACCAGATCTTCGAGTCCAACCATTCCTATCAAACACTAAACCACGACCCTCAGCACCTCGTACACCTGTGCCTTAAACAACTCTGGGGAAGGTGAATCAACCACCTCCCTGGGCAGCTTCTGCCAGTGCCCAATTACCCTTTCTGTGAAAATATTTTTCTTAATGTCCAGCGTAAACCTGTGATGTGGTGTGTAAGTGCTACAGTCATATCAGCAGAACCAAGAAAAGTATTATTCCCTTGCCAAACAAACCTGATTGCCTTCTATGACAAAGCGACTCGGCTGCTGGATGAGGGAAAGGCTGTGGATGTGGTCTTCCTGGACTTCAGTAAAGCCTTTGACAAAGTTTCTCACAGCATTCTGCTTCAGAAACTGTCAGCCTCTCAACTGGACAGGCACTCACTCTCCTAGGTGGAGAACTGGTGGTTGGATATCCAGGCCCAGAGAGTGGTGGTAAATGGTTTAAGAAGGCGAAATGCCGGGTCCTGCACTTGGGGCACAACAACCCTATGCAGTGCTACAGACTAGGAGAAATCTGTCTAGAAAGCTGCCTGGAGGAGAGGGACCCGGGGGTGTTGGTTGACATCCGACTGAACATGAGCCAGCAGTGTGCCCAGGTGGCCAAGGAAGCCAATGGCATCCTGGCTTGTATCAGAAACAGCGTGTTACATCTGCCCTCAGAGAGCTGCTGTTTGATGTTCCAACTTATATGTACAATATCTAAATCTGCACACTTACTGAATTTCTTGAACCTTGTAACTGTGAGGACTGTTTTTCCAGTGTCTTAGCTCCAGTGCTGCCTACAGGACTCAAAGAACGTCCAGGCTTGGGAACTGGAGGTTGTCTAGTCCTGATCCTTACTGGAAATAGCATGTGGGAACAAAGAAATATCTCAGCTTCAGTTAATCATCCCCCTCTAAGGACCAGATGCTTGGGTGCGTTCATCCCAGAGAAAGTAGGAGAGGAAATGGTAAAATCAATCAGGTTTAGACAAGTGCCCTCCTGAAATAAATGTGAGTTTTGGCACTGATTTTTATTACAGTAGCAGAGTCAGGCTAAGATTAAATGGCTTTGAAAAATTGGAAAAAATACATTTTACAAGAAAAAGGCAAAGAGTAGTTTCATAGTAGATGTGGTCCTAACAGAAGCCCGTCTTATTTGTTAAGGGTTGGAGGGTGGAAAAGATGAATGGAAGGGAATATGATTACTGTGAATACCAAATGGTATTTGGCTGCCAAGCACGGTGGTTGGTTTTACCCTGTTGTTGCTCTCATATGTTCACGAAGGGCAGGTCTTGCCAAACAAACCTGATTGCCTTCTATGACAAAGTGGCTCGGCTGCTGGATGAGGGAAAGGCAGCGGATGTAGGCTTCCTGGACTTCAGTAAAGCCTTTGACACAGTTTCTCACAGCATTCTGCTTCAGAAACTGTCAGCCTCTCAACTGGACAGGCGCACACTCACCTAGATGGAGAACTGGTTGGATGTCCAGGCCCAGAGAGTGGTNCCCTAGCAAGTTTGCAGATGACACTAAGCTGGGTGGAAGTGTCGATCTGCTGGAGGGTAGGGAGGCTCTGCAAAGGGATCTAAACAGGCTGGACCGCTGGGCAGAGACCGATGGCATGAGGTTTAAGAAGACCAAATGCCGGGTTCTGCACTTGGGGCTCAACAACCCTATGCAGTTCTTGCACACTAGGAGAAGTCTGTCTAGAAAGCTGCCTGAAGGAGAAAGACCTAGCAGTGTTGGTTGACATCCGACTGAACATGAGCCATCAGTGTGCCCAGGTGGCCAAGAAGGCCAATGGCATCTTGGCTTGTATCAGAAACGGTGTGACCATCAGGTCCAGGGAGGTTCTTCTCCCTCTGCACTCGGTACTGGTGAGACCGCTCCTTGAATACTCTGTTCGGTTCTGGGCCCCTCACCTCAAGAATAATTTTGAGGCTCTGGCGAGAGTCCAGAGAAGAGCAAAGAAGCTGGTGAAGGGGCTGGAGAACAGGCCTTATGAGGAGAGTTGGGGATGTTTAACCTGGAGAAGAAGAGGCTGAGGAGACCTCATTGCTCTCTACAGCTACCTGAAAGAAGGTTGTTGAGAGGAGGGAGCTGGCCTCTTCTCCCAAGTGACAGGGGACAGGACAAGAGGGAATGGCCTCAATCTCCACCAGGGGAAGTTCAGGCTGAACATCAGGGAAAAATTCTTCACAGAAGTGGTCATTGGGCATTGGAACAGGCTGCCCAGGGAGGTGGTTGATTCCCCTTCCCTGGAGGTGTTTAAGGCATGAGTGGATGAGGTGCTGAGGGGCATGGTTTAGTGATTGATAGGAATGGTTGGACTTGATGATCTGATAGGTCTTTTCCAACCTGGTGATTCTATGATTCTCACAAAATGTGTCACCATAAGCACAGTCTATGCATGGTTTAGACTTGAAGTTTAAATATACTCATAATAGTTGAAATGTGGAGTTGAGGTCTTACCTGGACACATTAGTGCCTCCCCATGAACTTCTGTGGCAGGAGCAGTGGCGTGGATCACTCAGACATGTGTCTGTCTGTGGAAGAACACAGAGTATTCAAACACTGCTAGAACACCTGGTAATAAAGGTCATGATGTGCCACTGTTCTAAAGTCAGTGAATGGGATGGCTTAAGCAGATGAAGATGAGTTTATTCATAAATCATAGCTATGGAGTACCATTTTGGACCTAATTAATAAAGAATGGAAAGGTAATAACATAAGGTATCTCCCAAGTTAAGGTGTGTACGTTGCATTACCTTTTAGTAATCTATAGGTAGCCAGGCTTAGCCATGCCCTGTCTGAGCATGTAGCCTGTTTGCTAGTGGAATGAGTTTCCGGTTGCTTTCTGTAACTACAAGAGCATGTTCAGGCAGGTATTGCAGACCTGGTTACTCCAGGAAAGCTTCTGCAAGGTGTGATGTGGTATCTTAGTGCATCTCTTGGCTCTGTTTGGGTCATGAAGGTATCTTGTTAAAAAGAGACTCTTGAAAGCAAGCTGATTTCTTAAGATCAGGTTGCGTATTCTGCTTTCTTACTTCTCTGTTAAGTGAATGTAAGGAAACAACATAAGACAAAAATTCTTCAGTGAAAGGGTCATTAGGCAATGGAACGATACGCCCAGGGAGGTGGTTGACTTGTCTTACCTGGAGGTGTTTAAGGCACGTGTGGATGAGGTACTGAGGGGCATGGTTTAGAGATTGGTGGGAATGGTTGGACTCAATGATCCGGTGGGTCTCTTCAAACCTGGTGATTCTATGATTCTATGATAACTCCAGGCAATGCTGGCTAATGGACAGGATTGCTTATCAGACCAACTTAATGCTGGATTTTTGTTGGAATTCACAAAAGTTTGATAAAGATAACTCTGTTAAGGCACTTAGACTTCTGTAAGGCATTTGACACAGTGCGAGAAGAATGATGTATTCACAGAATCACAGAATCACAGAATCACCAGGTTGGAAGAGACCCATCGGATCATCGAGTCCAACCATTCCCATCAAACATTAAACCATGTCCCTCAGGACCTCGTCTACTCGTGCCTTAAACACCTCCAGGGAAGGCGAATCAACCACCTCCCTGGGCAGCATATTCCACTCCCTTGCTCTTGAGTACTGCCTCCCATGAGACTTTTCCAACCAGCCTTCTAAAGAGTTCAAAGACTGCCCTCTGGAAATTTAGTGCTACCATCCTGCTTAGCACCCTCTTCACTTCGCCTAGAACAGAAAACCCAGTGTCAAATCAACACTGCACATCTCCACTGAAGTAAGATTGCCTAAAAGATCACCAAAAAAAAAACAACCAACCAAATTGGAAATGAGGAATACTCATCTGATAAGGCTTCTTAATTTGTACTCATTCCATGAAGTGTTCAGTCCAGCACAAATCAGGACCTGGGTCTGGGGGGAAAAAAGTCATTATCATAGCATACAACAGAAAAATTACCATAATGATTAAAACCAAATCAAAATACTACAAAAAACTAGGGGCACAGTTGAAGATTGGTTGTGTTTTGCAAATCAGGCACTTCTTCAGGATTAAAGGGAAAAAAACACAGCCTAATCTTATTCATGTTTGCATATCAACTTCTTGCCTTGACGCTGAAAGCATTGCCACAGAAATCAGAAAATGACACCTGTCAGAAAGAGCAGGTTTACAGCAGCACTGTGCAGAGCTACACTAAGGCTACAGATGACATTTGCATTTTCAGAGACCATTCTTTCACTGGACTGTACACCTCTGGTTATATAGGATTTTCCTATGTGTTCAGGGCAAAAGCAATATTCTTTGAAGACCATGTCACAAATTGTGTTTGGGTCAAAACAAAGGCATCCCTGAAGACAAGGAATCTAAGTCCTATATTTTGCATGTGATGTATCACATGCATTGAGATACAGCTGCATTTTTATGTGAGTGTCAGTAAGGTTGGGAAATATTCATGCTTTTGTGAGCTGAGCACAAGTGAAAAATACTTGTGCTTATGTACCTTTAATCTTTATTTTCAGTCAGATGCTACACTGAATTGATAGCTACGATATTAAACCTGAGGGAGGGGGATGAGCCAGGTAGTGGCTGTCAATTGTCCGTCAACATTCTTGCATTCATTCCGCAACAATCCTCCCCAGGCAAGTCAATAAAGTAAAACCAAATTATTCTGCTTGTAATTTAGTTATGTGACACAAGGGGGAGCTCGAGGCTCAAATAGCTGCTGAATAGTCAGCAATGTGCAGAACGTCTCCTAGCTAGACTCGGTGTTTTAAATTGTTCAGTGTATTAAACTTAACTGAAATTATCATTTCCAAGAATGTAATAGTTAAATCATTGGTTTAGCGGTAGTGAAACTGCTTGATTTTTTTCAGTAGAATTGATGCAACTACCTTTTCCCTCTTTGCTGAGTTAGCAGATAGTAATATACAGGAGGGGTTATTTTGTAAACCTACTCAGCTATAAAGATGTGCAGAGAGTCACTCTGCACACTGAACGCAGTTTTATAATTTTTGAGAGTCTATAGAAGCAGACTACTGCAAGCTTTAGAGACTGATGAGCTTCAGTAAGATGAGCTTGAGCAAGATTGTGCCACTTAGCTTTTAGTGCAAATACTGGTACTAATCACTCTTCAGCAATAGATGTGCTGTTATTATTTGAAATTATATTAAAATGGAAGTGCTGTTCCTGCTGGGTTACTTTTTGTGACAGGCATTTCAAATGAGTACAGTGAAGTGACATAAAATTACTGCATCATCTTTTAGATTAGAATTGAAAATTCTTGAGCTTCTTTCCTGCCAAAAGCCAGGATTTAATAGGTATCTAAGGATTATCAGGACTAGCCTGCTTCCCTCAGTGACAGTATGTTGAAGTAAGAGCAGTGTGCTTGCAGCGTTCTCTATGTGATTACTGTAGGAATGTCACAAGCCTCCAGGAGTCCCTCTCAGATACCTTTTGCACTTTGGAAGTGGTAGTGGTGCTCAGTCCTAAAATCTAGCAGTGGCTTTGATTTGAATTTTGGCAAGCTTAGAAATTCACTTGGGTTCAGAAAGTATCAGAAATTATAGCTTGCTTGCTTTGTAAAGAAATGAGTAATAAACTCCTTTTATATAAAAATACCAGCAGGGTCAGACATTTGGTAGGTAATTACAGCTGCAGGTATAACTTCAGTTCCAGGCTCTTGATTGCTTTGTGGGAGGTCTGTGTAACTCCTAGGACAACAACCAACCCTCCTGAACACATGGATCTGCCTCATGAGATCTCTTCTGTTGGATAAGAAATTCCTTTTCTGTCTTGTTTTTGGGAAGGCCAGTGAAAAATACACCAGCATAATAGAGTGTAAATGACAATATATCTCTGGGAGGAAAGGTGGAGACAAGATGCAACATTAAGTAATCAAATTTCATGCTTGAGGCTGCAAGCTAGCATCTGTGCTTCAGAAACATATCTTTTGTTAGGTATGCATTGAAAACTTTCATTTTTTTTTTCCTCTGTTGAAGCTTTAGAAGTTAAGCAGTTGCCAGAGGCAGAAATTCAGGGCTAAAATTCGCTGGTGAGCTGATCTTCTCTGGCAATTTCAATGGGCCTCCTGCAGTTGGGAGAAATTACAAATGAGACAGATTAGAGCTGCTGGAGACTAACCATATAAAGCTGCAAGAATAATTTAAGCAACAGCTGTCCCTTTCCCACTCCCCCCCATCCCAAAGCAAAGGGTGCATAAAGATTTGTTTAATTCTGTATTACTTGGATTTAACTATGTCATTGCACTTCCAGTTACCTTAATATTCTGAATAAATTTCAAGACATCTGTAGAAGGAGCAATGATTTTCCCTCCTATTTGTAAAAATAAAACCTAGAAGCAGTTTATGGCACACTGGGCTCTAATTGTCATTAAATATTGAGGATGCCAGTAAAAGGCTTTTCACTTCCACACCTACAAACATACAGCTGTGTGATTAATCACTGCCTCTTATTGAAGATATAGCACTTCTTTTCCTGAGGTCCTTCATTGTGAGCCAGGGTTTGTGCCGGGGGCTGGGGCATCCGTGCTACCCCAGGGGCTTTGGAGGGCTGCATGGTCTCTGTACTTCCTCTGGAGGTGAAATTCCTGCTTGCTCCATGTAATGTGGCCTGCTTCCTGCTGGGCCAGTGCAGGAGGTTGTACAAGGAGTGCTTTACTGCCCTGAGACATTTTGGAGCTATATTTACAGGTCAGCCTCCAGAACCCATGCCTGATGTGTTGACAGCCTGTGCTAACTGTTCTGGTTTGAAGGAAGCAGAGAGCAGGTTTTCAGCGAGGCAAATGATGACAAATAGTTTTATGAATAAAGGATATTTGCCCTGGAAAAAAAAAAAAAAACACAGCATATTTCAGGTAAACCTAGACGTTGGTGTGTTCTCCAGGAGAAACTTTTAGCCCCTGTCACTGATGATCAGCCTTTTGCTGTGTTTTACAGCCGCCAAGCGCTCAGTGTTTGAGCTGCTGTGCTATCCATGCATGTCACAGACACTGTTGTTTTCCTGCAGGGGAAACTACTGCTGCTACTCCAAGTTGCTTCTTCCACTTTCTTGTCCTGCAAAGCTTGTTTTTCAGTACTGACAAACAGTTGCCCAGCAGTCTGATAAACCTGAGGGCCCCTGAAACAGAGCAAAGTGGGGCAGACACTGCACTAGGCTGAAGTGTCTCTCACTGTGTCAGACTTGTCACGGGCTCCAGCCACTGCCCAAGTTTCTAATATAATTGAAATGGCATATGAGTTATGAAACTTTAATTGATCTAGTTGAAGGTGTTCTAGCTCACTGCAGGAGGGGTTGGATTAAATGACCTTCATGGGACCTTCTAATCCAAACAATTCTATGATTCTTTATGTGAAACAAGTGAAGTAAGCAGGCTTTATTTGGTTGCTTTCAGTTGTTTTCTTAAACTATTTGTTTCCTTTTCAGTCTTTTTTCTCCTTTGATTGATTCCTATTGTTTGTTGAAGGGGAAGAGGAGAACAAGAGGTGATTCTTTTGCCCTCCCTAGACCTCCATGCGCTAAGCGAAGCAATAAATTGGTGTGAAAATTCTCACTGGCTCCTCAGCAAGACTGTCCTGCAACCACCTCTTCATGTAACTCTTGTGCCTAGGGCTGGGCTGGTCACTGGAGGGGTGTGTTGTACTGGTTCAGGTTTTTAGTTGGAACATTCAGCAGAAACTCTGAACTGCAGCTGAGAACAGTCTGTCTGCATGTGGCCATCCTCCCAGGCTAATTTGTGGTGAAGGTGGGAACGATAATTCTCCAAAACACAGTACCAAACTCCCTGCTTGGCTTCTCATCAGCCTGCACTTTAAGCCATGAGTCTGCATTATACCATATGCAGAAGCTGTAAGATGATATTCATGTCCACCAGTAGCTTTTGCTTGATGACTATACTAATGGATTTTATGTATCTCTCTAACTGCTTACTAAAAAGTCCCTACTGCGAATAGTATGTGTGTCCAGCTTTAAGTCCATAAGTAGTGCCCACTGGTTTGTGCAGATCCAAGCACAATTGTTTTCATGACTATGGTTTAAGGTTTCCAGTCTGCAGTCCAGTGCACTAGTGTGAAAACCCACATCTCTGCAAAAGCAGGCGCTTCTGTGAAGGAGAAAGAGGGCGAGCTGGGAAACCAGTCTCTGGCAATGAGATGGCCAAAGACACGGGTGCACAAGAAACAGGCAAAGAAATGCAGACTAGTCTATTCATAGCTTCAGCCTCAGTTTGGCGTATCTTTTGATATATGCTTTGTAAGTAGGATAGGCGTTTGCATCCTGTTGGTGTGGCCACCCTGCTGTGTCTCTTTCAAGTGACTTAGTTCTGTTTCTACAAAGTCCAGACTCATCACTTCTAGAGCAGTGGCATTAAGTTGTCATGGACTTGGATTGCCTAGCAAATTTGACCTGGGATAAGCGAATCTTCCAATAATTTCTAATAGTTCTATATCTTACTTTTTGAAGTGGATCATATATTGCTCTGTTCAAGATGAAAACTATTAAAAATTGATTAAATGGGTTTTTCCCCCATGCAATTTACTGTCATTTTACCATTTGCCAGAGGGAGACCTGTCAGTAGAGTTTCAGGGATGCTTTTGAGAAACAGATTAGAGATCATTATTGCTGAGCATATTGCTGTCTACATGGAGGCTATTAATTTTTGATAAAATATACTCTTACACCAAGACAAGCTCCAAACAGGAGCAGAAACATTGAAATATCCTGCACACTTCATGAATTAATAACCTTATTTAGTTTAGGCATTAAAACAAAAAATCCAGGGAAATAATTTACTCTGGGACAAATTAATCTCTATTTTTTTCAGTTAGTTTTTGCTAGGGTAAAAAGAGGTGATTCATCAGAAATGCTCCTGGGCTAAGCTCAGCATGATGCAGCTGCCTCTCGGGCTAGCACATCCAACAGTGTCCACTCCCCAGCTACTGTGGGATGATGTGTGTAGTTGTGTGCCCCTGGGCACTGCAGTGGTGGTAAGGAATGCCTGTGGCTTCTGTGCCCCGCTGCCTGCCTTTTGGTTTCTGGTTCTGGGCTTGACCTAGAAAGCTGCAACAATCCTGAGAAAGCTCAAGGAAAGGTATACAAATTGTTCTTCCCTCTGCCTGTGCTGGGCTGTTGGAAACATGACCAGGAGTGGTAAGATTGGTTTTGACTTGTTAAAGGAAAGAGGGTGCTGGGTCTGCACCTGTTCAGGGAGTGGGGTGGGACTTCATCCTTGCTTTGTTCAGGATCCAGAGCATGTGGCAGGAGGCACAGACAGACTGCAAAAGTCCCTGGGTTCCTGTGTGTCCTTTACCTTTGTGGTATTCATGGTGAAGGGTCATAATACAAGCTTGTCTCTGCCAGCAGACCAGAAAAATAAATATCTGAGATGACTGTCCCTGCTGTCACGTCCTGCTGCTCCATGTTCCTTTGCAGGAGCTGGGAGCTAGCCTAGTGCCACCTTGCCCATAATACTCAAGTGTGACATAGTCCCATGGACCAGACCCCCTGGTGCCACAACCCAGTACCATCTCCATCTCCTCCTTCTGATCAACCCTGGCCCTTTATACAGACGCAGTACACTGAAAGGGATAGATTTTTTTCCCCCTTGCTAAAATCGTAGAATCATCGAATTACCAGGCTGGAAGAGACCCATCGGATCATCGAGTCCAACCACTCCTATCAAACACTAAACCATGACCCTCAGGACCTCATCCACCCATGCCTTAAACACCTCCAGCGAAGGTGAATCAACAACCTCCCTGGGCAGCCTGTTCCAATGCCTAATGACCTTTTCCATAAAAAACTTCCTCCTAATCTCTAACCTAAATCTCCCCCTGGTGGAGCTTGAGGCCATTCCCTCTTGTCCTGTCCCCTGTCATTTGGGAGAAGAGGCCAGCTCCCTCCTCTCCACAACCTCCTTTCAGGTAGCTGTAGAG